>CADDXX010000618.1:235066-448501 GCA_902810485.1 Alauda arvensis
GCACTCAGGCATAATATCATGGCACTCTCTACAGAACATTAAGGTTAATTATCTCCTAAGTGCATGCTAAACCCCATTTGCTTTCTTCAGTAGTTCAGTTTAAGCAGCCATAAGTTTATTCTTAAATTCTAGGGTAAAGATGTTTCTTGATCTTGACCTCAGGAGAAATTGCCTTATTTATAAAATCCAWTAAGGTCTCAATATCAAAGCAATACAAGCAATAATGTCACTAGATAATCAAGTGAATCATGTGAAGAAATATACTTGAAACATCCAGCCTAAGACTTCACAAATCTTCATTGCACCATTCCTGAGAAACAGTGAAAAGACCACCGGTAAAATGGGGTCAGAAGTACATGAGTTTTGCCCCACAAATCTCTTTAGTGACTTTCATTACTTTCATATTCTAGCCATTCTTCATTTCACACTACCTAGTACAGAGGGGAAATATTTTGTCACCAGAAATACTGTAAATTGTAGAAATATAGAACACTACAAGAAAGGAAGTTAATTTTTCTCTTCCTTTGGTTTCAGGTTCAGRGCTTTGCTTCCTGCTTGTTCCTTCTCTTGTATATATCCCTACAGATATCATCCAAGTAAAACCAACAGAATGTTTCTTCTGGAAATAAGAGAAACAACATTCCACCTCTGTATCTTAGCTRGAGAAAATCACAAATGAGAGGTTACTCAAAAGGTGAAATAATTTTATTCATCAGACAGAATAACCTGTCTCTGGTTTAATATGAYTTTGCTATYGGTGAGACTGTTGGGGTTGGAAAGGATGCCCTGCAAACAACCACAGATCCTAGCTATCTTTCAAATATTTAGAGCTAGAAATATTGAGATATTCTTACCAGTTTTCAGTAGAAAAGTCCTGATAAACCCTTGCATTGTGAYGTCTATAATTTACCTCTTCCCTACAGAAATATGAAGTGCAATAAACATGTGAGAATGCATAGTCTCACTTAGGAGGTTTTGGTTTTTTTCTCCCAGGTGTTTAATTATTCAATATAAATMTTATTAAAAGTTTTCATGATAATASCTTTCTGATCCAGCTTTGTCTGTTTCCTGAGTCTCACATTTTTGAAATGGTATTTCAATAATTAATCCTTAAGATATTTTCAGGACCTGAAATATTTTTAGTAAGGAAATTAATTACACATTTACAATAGAATTGTTCTGGATTTCTGACACATGTAATYAGAGATAGCCTTTGTTTGGTACTTMTATCYGGGATATGGCTTTATCTTTGAGTTCCTGCAAGGCTGGTAACTAAAAAAATACTGTACATCTTATTAATGACTCTCATATTGGGCAAAACTGAAACATGTACTAAGAATGGCATTAATATTTGGAACTTTACCCTCCTGGATCCTTCACGCTTGAAAAATATCTGCTGGCAGTAAAAACACTCCACTTAGAGAAACTAGATTTGACCTTGCAGTACCCTGCAAATGTACCAGATGTGCTTTCTTCTTCTTGCTCACCTAAATAAGGCTCCAAGCACTGGCTGTCACCTCTGYATTTGTTTGTTACCAGTTAAAGTGTTCGTGCTGCATGAAGATTCACATCTGTGACAGCAGCTGAGAAAATGTTTTATTTTTATCTCCCTGTGATCATAACTCCTTCAATTAATACTATGAATTAAGCAGGCCCCTCAAACCACCTTTCTCATAACAGTTGTTTCCCCTCAGAGCACAGCTGCCTCATCTCTTGCAGAGGGGATTTTTCCTGACTTCAGGGTTACATTAAATGATAAATTTCTCTTTTGTTCTGTGTGCAAAACCTAGATAATGGTGAATTTTGCTCCTAAACACCAAAATATGAAAGTCTGTCTATCTTGTTTCATTACCTGCTTATTTGTAATAACTGAAATACATCAAACCTTCCTCTTAGATGAGCACCTTTTTCTTGCATTGGCGTCTTGCAGCCATAGGCACTTTCTCTTCTGAACAAAGTCCAAATTGCCAAGACAAAATGGTGCTAGAAATCCTTCTCTTCAGTAAACTTTGCAGRCATTTATGGACACACTTAAAGCCCACATTTAACAGCATTGTGCTTGTCACATATGTAACATATCCAGCCTAATGCCAGTCTGTGAGATGACTAAATGAATTTCAGCTTTGTGACATTATTAGGACAGAATTCTACTTTGTGCTCCTCTTGCAGATGCTGGTCTAGGTCTTTCTGAGGACCAAAGAACAGAAGTTCATGCACTTTGCATGTCAGAAATGCCCTCTTCATCCTGTGATCCAGCAGATGCACAGGTGTGCTCATCATGTGACCACATATATACCTGTCATGCAACAAAGATGCCACATTTCAATGTCCTCTGGAAAGACAGTGGGCATTGGACTATAGATAATATTGCTCTGTGTTTCAGGCTGAAGGTGGTGATATATGTTGGGTGCCTAGCTGAAAAACAGCTTCTATGTGTTTACTACTAGACTTAATAATGTCAAAGTCTCACTAAACAGTTAAATGTGACTGTATTCTTTAACCATTAGCAGATGYCCAACATGATTTTGGTTTATCCCACCCAGCAACACCACCAGAAAGGAATGTCTGAGCACGTTTCAGGGGTAGCTTGAAACACAAACCCTCCCCTGTAAACTGTATAAACCAGGTGATCCTCTTATGAGGAGATATCCTTTGATGAAGATGAGGAGATATGGGCTATACAATGCTGCTTGCTCAAGGACAATGATCTGCTTGCATAGAAGAAGTCTATGATAAATAAACACTTAAACTGGAGTGAGCTGGTACCACATAAATCAGATTAATTAAAAAGAATTGTCWCCCTTATGTTCCTAAGTAGATACTATCACTGTTAATAGAAGCAATTGTCCTGATAAATAMTTATAAATCCTAACCTTACTCTAAATGAGAGCTGGGACAGTTGTGGCACCACTACAAGGACCTCTTTGCAGCCTACTAGCTAGACCTCCACTGACCATGAACAGTTTCCAATATCATAACCTTTTAGTAATATTATATGGAGTTTCTGCTAACAATGCTTCCCATGCAGACTCTCAGTTGTAAGCTTTTTAACCCTCTAGATTTTACTTATATCTGACCCTTGCCTATTTACATAAGCAAAAACTAGCTTCTGAGAGATGGTGTGAGCAAAAAAACAACTGCAAGGACACTTCCATGGCAGATTTTTAACTTCAGTATCCCAGCCATAATTGATTAAGGAACATCATTCAAGAGAGTTTAAATTATGCTAAATGCTGTGAAAAGGTGACAGAAGTTAGGAGTTTAAAGCCACTGCTGTATGACTTGCCAGAAGCAGCTAACAAACTGAACCTGCAAAAGAGTGTGAAAATGGCACAAAGGATACTGTCACTTACAGTGGCTAACTATAGAAAGTGGCATGACAGCATGTCTCATGTTTGGCTAAACAGCCTCCCTGAGTGCTCTCTRATGCTAAAGCTGCATCTCTGTCCAGTTTATGCTGCAAAGGGCACTCATGGGGCTGGTAAGTGATGAAACAAATCCTTGAGTTAATCACATATTTGGATATTTGTATTTACTGAATATTTGTRGTTACTGAAGCCTGTCTTCCTACAGATGATTTTTATTTTAATTTAAAAATGGAAATGTATGTACATTTTCCCCACATCTGAATTCTTACAATTCTCCTTTTCCTCCTAACTCCCAGCTGATTCCARCTATGCCCATGGTGACTGATTTGCCACATGAAAACACTGAATGACTAACCTGCAAACCACAAAAGAAATATCTGTTGAATTCAGACTTAAGCCTTTTTCTCATCAGAGACACTAATTTTATCTCCCTCATTTCCCTGCCACYATTTTTCATCAAAGTTTTGGGACTAGAATAGCTCATTAAATATGATTGAAATTAAACTTTAGATTTAAAATCTACTGCAATGTAAAGAAGTAACAGACAGAGAAGTCCCATAATAATCTTTCTTTTGGAAAACAACCTAGAATATTCTTTTTCCTGCATGCCCAGGAGGAATAAATTCCATTTTCTTTTCTTGGCAGGAAATCTGAAGTGCCGGAACRCATTGCTGTTGAAAAGCCATGAAATTGATTCTCAATCAGCTCTTCTGCTGGAACGTTTTAGTTATAGTCCTGGTATTTAAAAAGTCATCAGAAGGATGTGTTTTGGCACTAAGTCAGGTGGACATGATGACATGAAATGGCATTGCCTGGATTTTTCAGGATTAATACAATTGCACAGCTTTTCATAGAAGAAATGCCTCATTGCACATCWTATGTATTTAAATTTCAGTAGAATGTAACTACTATCAGCAAGAGTTTATATAAATGCCTTCAAAAATCCTGTTTACAGTACAGTGCTTGGTATGATTACTAGTACTGAGATTTCAATATTCAGTATCTGGTATGAAATGTATGTGGGGTCTCAAAAATCAGGATTTTTGCCTCAGTGCTGGATCTCTCTGTCTCATAGATGGCCTGAAAGAAAGAGACTAAGAGCAGTGTGCTTTCATTCTTGACATCAGTCTCTAGGCAACAAAGAGCTGAATTATGGCTACTGAATAACATATCATAAAAGGCTTAAATTTTAAGAATCACATAAATACTGTATGTATACATACATGTAGATCATCTATACTCACAATACTGAGATGTATGTATATATATAAATATGCATGCATGTGTAAAATGTGTGTATATATATGGATAGATATGTACATAAAGAAACATATGTTCCTCTGATTCTCATATAAAAACGCATCTATAATACATACAGGTACAATATGTGTATTATATGCATAACATGTATGTACCAGAACAGATATTTCATATGGCTCCCATCATATGTGTGCATACAGAGAGAGATTTTTCTGCATGACTGTGTTTATATATATATGTATATATATATATATATATATACACCTATATTTGTATGCAAATATACTTTTAGATGACTGTCAAGTGCACCATGCTTGCAGTACATAGATTCAGACCTGAAAGAAGAAACATCACACAGTCCTGTTTTTTTTGGCCAAGCCATTGCAGATGTCTAATCTGTTTCAGATTCTTGCAATGTCCATATCATATGRCCTCTAATCTACCAGAGAGTGTTTTGAGTCATATTTTCCCTGCTATGTAGGAGCACAGTTGTAAATAGGAGCAGAGGCAGCAATCCTGGCACCAGTAGGTGATCACATCCTGGCTTGAACTCAGAGCACATCCAGAGTGGTTGTTCTTTCTTTGAGGATCAACTAAGAGATGCCATCCATCTCATTTAAGAACTCTGAGGGTTCTCTGACTTCTCCTCCCCTTGAAAAGGCAAACATTTTTCCTCCCTGACTGTAATCACCCAATGTAGCTAAAATAAATTTTCCTTCAGAAGAGGGTAAGTGGGAGAGTTGGTGGTTTGCATGGACTGAGTCACCGCTCTTGTGGAGAAATCCCACATGAAATATTCAGGGAATAGGAAACACGAAAGAGAACAGTCAGAAAAGCGTGCTCTTTATGGACATCTATAGATGGAAGAAAGCAACACTTTTTTCCACTCCCCAGTATTCAGTGAGGCTATATCTATCTTTAAAAAGCTGTTTTATTTCAGAATAAAACAGTAACAGTTTGATTCTCAGTTTCCACAAARCCTTCTATCCTTCCATATTCTTGCCCTTTCACTGCAGCACAGGAAGGTAAGGCAGTAAAGCCTGTATTGAGGACCAAGAAATTACATCTGTTTCAAGCTAAACATCTAAGCTATTCCAAAGCAGCCTAATAGATGAGAGGGATAATTCTGACATCGTTCTCTAACTCTTAATATGAAGAGCATTCTGTCAAAACATCCTTAAAATATTTTTAATTCATTTACAGAAAGGTGGACAGTCTTTCATTATTTCCATCAAAACTTTAATGTTCCTTCAGAATGCATCCAGCTTCTGAGGAGCATCTCTGCATGGACTGCTTAAATATGTTCAGATTTCAGCTGAGAGGCCAAGCCTAGAGAACCAGTGCAGTGTGCACTGGTTATTAAAATTATGAGAGAGATGCCTCTGTCCAAATTAAGGTTCAAATGAGACCATATGCTGAAGTCAATAGTGCAGACTTTTATTTAACCACAAACGTGACATAGAGCGGGAGAGAGAGAAAAAATAGGAAAAGAGAGTGGGAGGAGAGAAYGAGAGTGACAGAGAGACAGATTAGRTAGAAAAAATATCACCACCCCATGGATCCTGACAGCATCCCATTGGTCCTCCTCTYCTGGTCTTCTTGGTGGTGGGAGTCCTGGTCTTGATCCATGAAGCCCATGAAACACGGAGTCCATTGGATTTATATTTGCTCAGGTTCAGGYGGGAATRCCCAGGTACTTCTCCTAGGGAAGGAAGTTTTATACTGGATGATGCAATACTTTGGATCATGGGGCACTTTGGGAGTTTTTGACAGTTATGACACCTTCTAAGACACCTCTTACATCAGTGACGTCAGGTCTAGACCATTATGGCCCATCAGCAGAGATGAATACACCAGGCTGCATGCGAATGTTCCAATACTTTACTAGAGGTGAGTTTTCAAGGCTGAGCCACTTATATAAGGACCTTGTCATGACAAAAAGCACTATCCAACCTCATAGGATTGGCCTCTTATCAATCTGTTTCCTTATCTTGCTCAATATCCAGCTGTAGCCTCTGGTGATGGAYAGTAAGTGGTCGATTTTTTCAGSAATTAACCAGTGACAGTCCAGTCTCTCATCCAGTGAAGATACAGAATGGGGAACAGGAAAGTGCTACAGAGCCAAGGGTATAATGAATATGTATTATTTACAGATAGCAGATCAGCCCAATTAGACAAGCCAAARTGACCTCTTCAGCCCAGACTTTTGATCACTCTGCTGGGACATAAAAGACTGCTCTAACTTCCACTGTACCTGGTTGGAAAAAAGTGTCATGTCCATACATGAAGGTGGAATCTATTTYGCCAGCCAGACCACATGTGCCAACACGGGTCATCCCTCAAACTGTCATCAATTGACTATTTAGGACTCACTAGGTAAAATCAAAAGCTTAAAGTGCTACCTGAAAGCCAGGAGGCAACAATCCCAGCTGGGACACAGACTAAAATAGCAATAAGAATATCAGGTTTTGTTACAGTGACAAGGGCTGGAGGGCTGTCTTCAGGACTCAGGGCCAGCTCTGAGTTGGAGCAGCTGAGGCAGCCCCCATCCCACTGGGAATTCTTGTCCATAGTTCAATCTGGCCTATGGCAGCTGCTTTTCAACTGGGGCTCTAATGGGTGAGCTACARCCCCCACAGCACCACAGCACTGCCCTGGCCAGCCACAGGGCCCAYCTGCAAGCCCATGGCCTGGCTTCAGCTCAAGCCAAATATGCCTCAGTTGCCCCAAATATGGTTCTACCCAGTGTTTAAAAAGCCAATTCACATATGGAGTAGAGATGTTTGTTKATTAGGTCTGCACACATTCTCACAATATTAGCTACCTGCTTTTACACACTTCAAACAGTGAAAAATCAACATTTTCCACATGGGAAACAATCTAAAGATAGAGCAASAGGTTATATATTCCTTCAGCTCCATTTTACAATGCATGGTCTGTGGAGAAGGGGCTTATGTGAGTAAGGGGTGATTGTAGCAGGATGGGTATTTCACTGTGTCAAAGACTAAACGTCAGCACAAAGTTGAAGTAGAATTCTTCTTTGGCTTTGGCAGCAGCTCATTACAGTGTTATCTTCTGGCTGGGTTAAATTTATGGTGTCATCTTGCTCTTGCTCCTCAGGTCATGGCTCTTGGTTTTTACCAGGTATCTGGAGCTGAGTGTCTGCACGTGTCAAGGGTGACCACTTGTGGTGGGTCTAGCGCTGGCCAAACACCAGTGCTCACTAGAATTATTTACTCAGTTGCTCTGAGATAAGGATTAGGAGGAGARCAAAGCAGGCTAGAAATKTTAAAGGGTATAAAGAAAACTTTATGAGCAGARCTAAAAGAAAAATAAGAAATYAGAATAAACCTTCAGAACACTTCTCCTCCCCCCARCTCTTCTTTCTTTTCCCATTGACAATGTGAAGAGATGAAATTCAGTATTTTTCAGTCAGTTTACCATTAACAGAAGTTTTCTTCTTCCATCCCTGGGGCAAGRTTTCTCATCTCTCTCTGTTCAAACTTCTCTATGGATCACAGCTACTTCAACATCTGCTTGCTTCAGGTGCYTCTGCTCATGGCTGTGGTTAGAATGCTACATCCCCCCAAAGCATTCCATGAGTTATACGGGAAAAAAAGAGTTTGATGCATCAATTATATCTTCACCATATGCTTACAAAAAAAAAAAAAATTCAGCCCAAGATTAAAGCCTCTCCTCATTCTCCTCCCATCTARGATTTGACTCCTTCACTGACCTTGGTGTCTCTACATTGTTTTCTTTATGTGTCTTTACCCTTTCATTTTCTTTCACTCGAGTTTCCTSTGTGCACTAAAAGAGTTATTATCTCACCTGGGCCTATGGATGGCCATGTGATCCCTGCTGGGCAGTGACTGCTCTGGCTGCAGGGCTGTTTYCTGGCCCCAGATGCACTCAATTCCAGTTTGCAGGGCTGCTTTCTGTGTGGGGCCACAGTGCCAGCAGGATGGCTCAGCAGCTCACAGCCCAGAGCAGAGCCTGCYCACCAGCCATGGCTGGAACTGCAGCTGAGCAGTGCCACAGGCCAACCTGSTCATGCAGCAGAGTGAGGCCAGTCTGGCCAGTGCCCAGTAACCTCTTCAAAAGCTGGAAGCAAGAGCTTTTCCTGGGGTTTGTTAGTTTTTAAATGCAATTTCGGCTTTCTTAAGTGGTTTAACAGGGTGTCAATATTCAAAACTAGCCAGCTAATTGGTTCCATTGGATCTGGAGGAAGCTGTTAGCAGTCCTCACAGAGAATCACTTCCATACCTGATGGATTTTCTCTTTAACTAAAAACCAAGCTATGTTAAACCACACCACCACTGCACACACTTCTGCATACTACTTATGCCTAGGGCAGGGGGGACACAAAGACAGGGGCCTCAGACAGCACCATTTCAGATGGTGGGCAATGGCTAAAAGCTGCTTTATTTGATTTTTCTCTTGTAATTCAGTGGGCCTGAGCCCTGGAGAGATGCCAGGCTGGTGCTGTTTACAGCTCCTTGCAAAGGCACAGTATATTTGTGTAATTTTTACATGTTTTACATGCAAGCTGACAAATCGGCACAAAGCCACTACCCCCTCTCAAATAAACACTCAAAGAAGCACTGGTAAGTCAGGAGGCCAGATCCACTGGCTGGAAAACTGACTTGTTAGTTGCTTCCAGGACTGTTAGCGAGAGTCACAGCCACTTAGCAGAGCAGTGGCCCTGGCACCTTGCAGCTCCTGGTGACTGCTGTGTGTGGCAGWGTGTATGGCAGGGACCTTGGCAGCCTCTCTCATGGTGCCCAGAGCTGCTCAGAGCAGCAAAGCCTCAGCTTTGGTGGGAACATYGTCTGCCCCAAACAGCASAGAGCCCAGGAGCAGGAGAAGACTRCTCAGGCTTTTGGCCACCTAAGGWGACACAGTTATTYGCATTAAATTAGGAAAAAGGGAATGAAAATCACATACTGCATCAGGACAGGGATTGCATCCTGATGGGTACATTTAATTGAAATAATAATGAAAAAAAATGAAAAGCACAAAACAAGAAAATAAAAGGTTGTTTATAATGATCATATGTTTACTTACTTACTTACTTAAAGACCATCATTATAAAAGCCAGAATGCTACTCCACTCTTGATGGCTTTCGTCTCTCAGTTACTATTATGCTGGTTTTTCAGCGTCAACTGTGTCCTGAGTGCCACCTGCTCCCCTTCAGCATCAATGAAGAAATTTTCTTTGTTTGCCATGGAGATCCCTTTGTGGCCCAGAAGGTAAATGAATCACTGTTCATAACTATTATTTGGCTCAAAGGGGTGAGAAAATCTAGAGCTGTGYAAATGCCCTCCCTTGCAGCCTTGCCTTGTTCCCGTCTGCCATCTTGTGGCCATGAAAGTTTAATTCTACTACTCTAGTTAAAGCCATTGTCCCGGTCTGACATGCAGCGAAGCACCAACTCATTCCCCACCCCGCGTTTATGAGGTTATTTCTTCTCAAGGTTCAGAGTCACCTTGTGTCACTGCCCCAGGAAGTGTGGAATCACCATCTGTGAAGGCATTTGAAAGACATGTAGGTGTGGTTCTTAAATGGTGAACTTGGCAATGTTAAATTAATGGTTAAACTTAAAAGGTTTTTTCTAACCTAAATGATTCTGTGATTATGTTAAGAATACACACGGTAACAGGTGCTCCATCCATTTCCAGAATCTGGTGGCAAGTCGGAAATAAAATATTCCTGTCAACAGGTTGGAAGATGTTCAGACTGACAACAGTAGACTAGATTGGATTAGAAATACGTTTTATGGCCAATGTACCAAACCAGAAATTAAATCTTTTCTGGAAGAACTGATTTTTTTCCTCCTGTAATTTTTTCAAAAAGGGAATGATAAATTGATATAGAGGTGGAGAAACCAGGAGCAGCCACAGGCAGAYTTGGAAACGCTGAATAAGGATCAGCACTGATTGAAAAGAGCTGTGGTGCAAGACAGGAGCAGAGTCYACACAAGRCTTCACAGCAAGTAGGAAAAAATGSAATTTCCTATTTCCAAAGTGAGGACAGGACACAGCTGTCATGGAGAACAAAAAGGCAGATGGAAAGGGCTGGAGCAGCAGCAAAGAGCTCTGTCCCACTTCCAGAGGAGAGTCTTTGAAGCACACCAGACATCACAGTAATGGCTGGCACTGTACAATAACATGCTCAGCAGAGAGGCTGCCTCTCCTCAAACACACCAGAGCTACAACACCATGTTCTGGCTCCAGCTCAGCCACAAGAAGAACTGAACATCAGCAGAAGATAAGTCTCTACAAACAGTTTATTGCATCCAGCATCACGCAATCCCACACACCACTCTGCTTTATCCCAGATAGAGACATTGGAGAGCTTTTGGCATCAGACCCACACGTCTTGCTTGTTACCAGTGAGAGCTTGCATCATCCACACAGGCCAGTGTCAGCAAAAGTTATTGAAGAAATCCTTGTCCTTTACAGGGCAGACAAAGGCTGAGCACAACTCATGTCTTTAGGGGCTGGATTAATGCACACATTGTACTGAAACCAGAAATATATAAGTTGAATGCTTTAAAGATTAACATTCTGATGAGAAAAAGGCAGGGAAGACAAAATCCCTAAAGTCTTAGCTGTTTATTATTGAATATAGTATCTCCAACGTTTACACTCATCCTACATGGTAGCATGTCTATCAGGTGAAAACTCTACTAATCTTATAAAAGAAGGCACCTGGAAATCAGGAAAGTCCAGCACTGAAGCATAGTAACAGAGATATGAGTTATATGATGGCATATTTACTTCTGAGCAATGTCCAAGGCAATCATCATTCAGGCCACTTAYGATAAATAGGAAGCTGTTCCTTAGATCAGTCTGCCCTCACTTTTTCTGTAAGGCAAGGACTGTTCAGTATTTAGAAATATTTCTGCAAATAAATTTTCTATTTATAAAAGCAATCAATGGTCATTAGGCATTTTATTTTTAGCTTTCTTTCTGGGGACAGATGTATTTTTTTAATAAAATATCTTCATGGATAACAGTCTAATATTTTCTCATATTTTAAAGCCTTCCAACTGATTGAATTTCAGGCTAAAASTTAGTTTTGTAGATTATTCTTACCTCATACCACAGAATAAGATAAAATGATGTCATGATGTAAATAKCTGGGTCTTCCTTTATCTCTATACCAAAGTGGTGCTGAGCTAATGAWTCAAATGAACTTTCCTGCAAGCAGTCCCTAGTCCCACACTCTTCTTGTGGGAAGAGTGAAATTGTGAATTTCACTTCATGTGAAATTGTTGTGTGAATTCATGTGAATGAAATTTTATTTCATGTGAAATTGTGTGAATTCAGCCACAGAACCACAGAGCAGTTCAGGCTGGAAGATACCTCATGAAGTGTCCAGTCTGACCTCCTGCTCAAAGCTGGTTTATACAAATATTAACCTGAATTACAGCTGTAAATATGTGAAAATGTTCCTCAGAAGCCATTTTTGAAGCTCCTTTTGATATGTAATCRGTGTTCATATTTGCATGAGCCACTGTGAAGTGTTACATTATCCTGCCTCTGGGTGTCAGCATTTGCCCTCATTTGGAGACATTTAYAAATTGTCCTTAAAATCGCTTGTCTCTAAGGAACCATGAAGCCAGACAGATTCCAGTTCTCATTCTGAAWTTTTCTGAACAGTTTGATTTGGCTTATGAGAATTTTTGAGAAAGCTGGCATAATCAAGCTAAAACAGAAAATTATATTCTCTGTGTGATTGGGAAGGGATTTTGTTTTCAGGATTTTACTTGTAAGATATAAGGGAAAGGGAGATTCAGTTCTGAATTCACCTTTTTTTCCTAACATTCAGACTTCAAGCCTTGAGCAAGAAAAAAGAAATGAGAATAAATAGATTAGGTTTGAGTAGCTGCTATGCTACTCACAGATGATACAGATGATACACTATCAGATAAGCAAAAGTTATACACAGCTTTTCATTTTAAGCTAAAGCTTACCTCTGAAGACAAGATCTGTATGAGGCTGCATGATTCCAGCTGTCATTATGGCCAGGTGGTGGAGACAAAAGCTATAGAAAGACCATTTTGCCCTCCACCRATGTAGGCAGAGTCAAGGCCATCATAAGGAGGAGGAGCAGTAGAGTAAAGAAGGAAGAGAATGGTGAGTATTTATGTGTAAGGATCATAATGCCTGTCTAATGCAGCAAACCTTCAGTCTCTCTCCTAGTRCACACTGTAAGCTCTCAAACCCTGTGGGGCCACAGCCTGGCTTCTGTAGGCTCCATCACAGAGAGTTCTTCATAACACCCAACTCTCAGAGACATTGAAAGGTTCAAAGGACCTCATGGGACCAGTTCTCTGCTTTCCTGTAGCTCCTGGTATGTGAGCTCAGAGGCATTGTCAAAATTTCTCCAGATCCCAGGAACTGGGTATAAGCATATCCTGTGGAAATCTGTCAGCCTAGAAATTTTGCTTATTATTTTGACACATTTAAACTTATAGAATAATAAAATATTTCAGATTGAAAGGTACCCATAGGGATCATCAAGTCCAATTCCCTGCTCCTTGCAAGACTAGGTAAAATTTAAGAATATGAATAAGAGCACCCTCCAGAAAGTCCTTGAACTCCGGCTGGCTTGGTGCCCTGACAACTTCCCTGGGTAGGCTGTTCCAGTGGTTGGTCACTTCCTTGTTGTGGAAGTGGAGAAACTTTTCCTAATGTCCARTCKGAAYCTGCTGGGACACAGCTYCATTCCATTTCCTTGTGTCCTACTGCTGGTCACCAGGGACARATCAGCACTGTCCCYTCCACAGCCCTCCCRGAGAAAGTTGCAGACTGTGATAAGGCCACCCCTCAGCCTTCCTTTCTTCAAGCTGTGCCAACTAAGTGACCTCAGCCACTGCTTGTAAGTCTTGCCCTCGGGGACTTCCACCACCTTGGTGGCCCTTCTCTGGACATGCTCTAAAACTTTGTACTGTTGTCTTGGTCTAGAAAGACAGGTGAGGTGTCTGCCAGGGAAAACTGGAGCTTTCCTTGGAATGGAGAATGTAAACCCCCTCCTTCCAAATTATTGTAATTTTTTAAATTAAGGGGCTTTCAGGCAAAGAGACAGGATTAGGAATAATAAGCTCTTTACTAGGAGTATCAAAAATTAAAATGTAGTAAAAGAAACAAACAAAAAAAGGAAACACTGACAGAGTCAGAATAARACCTGACACCCTGTTGGTCAGGGTGTTGGTAGCAGTCCAATTAAGTCCTCCTGGAGTGACAAATGTGATTCTGTTGGAGCAGAGATGATCCTGTAGAAGGGTGCAGTTTCCTTCTGAGGGGCCAGTGGTGATGAGTCTAGTCTTCCTCTGGGAACCCTGTGGAAACAGGCTGTCCTGCTGTTCTGAATCTCAGGTTTTACCCAGGTGRGAATGCTTGGCTCCTCCCACTGGGTGGAGCATCTCACACTGGGATGATGCCATTCAATCAGTCATGCAGTGAGCCTCAATGGCCCATTAACAGCAGGTATCCCCCTGGAGGGAGGATGGGTTATAACAAAAAGACACTGCCCCACCTGGGTTTAACAGCTGGCCCATAAACAGAAGTCACCTGCCTCCTCCCTCCTGGAATTTAGAAGAGATAAGGAAAAATACTTCCCCAAATGGTTTCAACAGATGGAAAATAGAACACATACTTTTGGTTACATCTTGCACTGCAATCCAAAACAACTGTGGAGCCCCAAACTGCACACAGCACTAAAGGTGGTGACACACCAGAGGAACAATCACCTCCCTTGACCAGATGGCAATGCTGTACTTAAATCCAACAGTACAATGTATAATCCAATAATCTCCAATGAAAAAAACAAACAAACAAACAAACAAACAAACAAAAAAAAAACAGATGTCACCAAAAAAAAATCTCTGCAAGGAAGCCATTTAGTTAAGATTGAATTTCCTGACAAAATAGAAATGTGATAATTCATGCAGAATGGTCCTGTCCCATGTGGATTTATATTCATACCACCATACATTAAAAAGTCCAATCTGACAAACACAGTATATTAGAATGCTGCCCCCTAAAGCATGGCGTATAGTTTTATGCTGGAATTAATGAAATTTTCTTCAATTTTTATTCATTGCATTCAGATGTGGGCTAAAACAATAAATTTCTTAGAAAGAGAGAACATTCAAAATCCCCCATTATCTTGTGTCTTGAAAGAAGCTTGTTTTCAAATCAGATTTAATACATGACATTTACTGAATAACTCAGTCAGACACAGTTTTTTTGTCTACATAAATCTGCAAGAAATATTTTTAAAAAAAAAAAAAGAAAGAAGAAAAAAAACCAAGCAAACAAATACCCCACACCACCCCCACAAGCACCTAAACCCTGAAATTTATGTAAGAGGAAATCCATACTAAAAATAAATGTAGTCTGATTTAGATTAAAGATTGTGGAGCAGTATTATTACAGCCCAATTTGCCCCCTTTCAATCCTTCATTAAGCTGGTTTGGATTTACAGATGCTTTTATAACTCCAAAGTGTAATGAAAATGGTGTAAATGTTCCCATATTAAGATCAACTGTGAAAATACTTTCACACTATGCAGCTGTCTCTGACTTTTTTAACAAAATTTGAGATCACTTAAGAAAAGCAGGTACAAGAGGTGCCTTTTGCTATTATAAGGCCATTCTAAGTCATCTCTGTAAGGTCACAGAAGTTAGGTGAAATCCCCAGTGACTGCAATAAAGGCAAATGTAGTACCCATCTTCAAAGGGCAAGAAAAGAAAAAGCCTGYTCACTTAATATCTGTCTATAGGGAATTTAGGAGGTAAACTTTCCTGGAGGACATTTCCAACCACAAAAATCCAACTGGGAGCAGCCAGCACAATACATCAAGTGTAACTCACACTTGACAAGTGTGAGGGCTCTGTATTATGAGATGAATGGGTCATAAAATAGCTGAAAACCCGCCTTTTAAAAAGGCTTTAGCAAGGCATAAGTAGTCCATAATAASCTCACAGCSAAACCAAAAAGATAGACTGGAAAAMCAAYGTTGCTTTGAACAGCTCTCAGGATCTGCTTGTAGGCAKGAATTTATTATCATTTTCTTCAGTAGCAAAGGAGCATAAATGCTTACTTTAAATGAGAAAATTAAAGTGAGTTATTGAGTTCTGATGTTCCTCAATGCATCACAGTGCATGAAAAYACAGTCTCTACTGAAAAATAGCCCCCATGACAAGCTTGAGGRAAGCCAGACAGCCTGAAAAAATGGAACGTGATTTAGTGATCGTGACCTTTGCTTACTGTCAGCTACTTCTGTCTTCCATTAAGACTTTTTGGATTACAGGATGAGGGGTGGGGTGGGACTTTATAGATATATTTATGGTCTGATAACTGCTACCCTACTTTTCCTATATTAACTGTGAATGTAAGAGCAGAAGTACTCAGCACTGAATTCAGAACAACCCTATATCAAGGATGGCCGCCACATTATCCTTTAAAAGAAATGCTGTCACATATTTTAAAATATGCTTTAGACTAAATTCTAAACATCTGGGRCATATCATTCTGCAATTAATAAAATTGCAGATAATATACAGAACTGATATGTTTAAGAGTAGAAATAGAAGTACTGCTGAAACAAACTGGCTGTAGACAAAACCAGCTCAAAGGATCAGTAAGAAGATTCTCTGGGTGAAGGGATCTTTGGATCAGTTCACAMAGCAGAACCCACATCAAGAGTTACCAGGTTCAGCGGTCTCTGGGTTACACAGCACCTGAACAAAAGGGTTTAATGAGAAGATAGAGATACCATCCACACACCTAAGATTTTTTGATTTTTCAGGAATGAATACAATAGAGGTTGCATGAGGGTGGATCTAGAGATTTTCATCACAGAACACAGACATTTTGTAGAATGATTATAAGATAAAAAGAAAACACTTGAAGGGTTCCTGTTTCCTGTCAGTAGAGAAAGGATGATGAAATCTTATGGAAACATTGGAAACACCAGCAGGCAATTCCATGGCTTTGTTTTAACTGTGGTGTTAGAAATGGTTTTGATTACTGGGATGGACTACAGTTTTTGCACATAAGTAACATCTTTGATCTAAAATGCAACTGCTGACAGGTAGTAAGTCTGATCAGTGTTCAACTTTTCTCAGTCTCTTTTCTGTCTTTGTCTGGTTTCTTTGAAGTTCAGTAAAATACTCCTTGCATGCCATCACCATCTCTTCATATAAAAAGCACAGGAATCCAGACAAGTCATGATAAATTATAGATAAGCTAAGCAATATTTTCTTTCACACTCAGCTTGAGATAAGGTGTGTTCATCCACCTGCCTGGCAAAAAGGTACATTTATTCAGCTTTGTATTTTTCTAAGCTACTCATAAAATAGGAGGAGAAATTTATTTCCTTACAACACTCACAAAGTCTCACTAGGACTTCACAGCAGTATTTGGCATCAGTGGAAAACATATACCCCATTTCCCTTAATTCTAAATGGACTGGGAAAATAGAATGTTAAGTAAACTCAGTTTTTCAATGAAGAAAGGAAGACTTTTTTTCTCAATACTTTGGCTCTTAACTTTACAGTAAATACCTGCCTCCTTAGTATGATGCATGCACCTCCATTAAACTCATAATATTTTCACATGTTGTTTTACATTTAGTGCTTTATGGGAATTTAGAACATTTTATCTCTCATTTATCTTATTTTACATTTTTGGTTACAGTAGCTCCACAGTTCACTTTGATTGATTTATAGAAGTGCACAACTCCTATTTTTGATAACAAGATTCCCAGCTTTCTTAACAGCAAGTGATTGAAGTCCCTAGAAAATCAGATTTTCTTTTTTTCTTTAGTGTGTAAACTGCATAAATCTGTTCTAATGCTGAGAACTGACAGCTGGAAGCTGATAGGAGCAGCTGAGTGAGATGGGGGTGTTTAGTCTGGAGAAAGGGAGGCTCAGGGGGACCTTATCACTCTCTACGACTACCTGAAAGGGGATTGCAGTCAGGTGGGATTTGGTCTCTTCCGTGAAGTAACAAGTGATAGGAGAAGAGAAAACTCAAATTATCCAGGGAAGCTTAGGTTTGATATTAGGAACCATTTCTTCCCTGGAAGCGTTGTAAAGYATTGGAACAGGCTGCCCAAGGAAGTGGTTGAGTCACCATCCCTGGAGATAATTAACAGACGTGTGGCACATAGGGACATGGTTTAGGGGTGGACTTGGGCGTGCTGGGTTACTGGCTGGACTTGATGATCTTACAGGTCTTTTACAAACTCAACAGTCCTATGATTCCCTTTCAAAYGAAATGAAATCACAGAGCAGAAGATCTCATTCCGTGTCAGTAACATCAGCTGGGATCTGAGTCAAACTGAAGCCTGAAAGCTTTCCAGGGCTCCGACTGTCAAGGAGGTATCAGATGCAGCTCAATGGATATGAGACATCAGAACACACATCAGACTGACAGTTGTGGAAACTGAAATCCTTGCTCTTCCACTGAAATATAAGTTAAGCCATTACTAGGGAAACTTCTCACAAGCATGGTTCACTTATCCAAACAAGTGATCTGCTTTGGACAAAAGGCAGTTGTTTATGTCACCTCCACTGAGATTATTGGCAAGTATGTCTGTGTTTTATCCTTCTTCTCTCTGTCATAATACCAGTTCTTCTGGTACTGTATTAAGCATAGGTRATTAACTTGTTTCACTTGCTTGTTCCTTTATCTTCAGACATTGTGTTTAACCTAGAGARTTAAATTACTTTTTATACTCCCTGAACCCAAGTTTGAAAATAGGAGACAAATGTTTTAAACTTGGTGTGATTTTCTGTGTGAAGTCAGCACTGAGTCGAAACTTCTTTGATGGGTTTGTAATACCCATTGCCATTAATTCCATGGTGGTAYGTACCAGCTGGAGCTTCCCAAGCTCTGGGGGCTTCAGCTCCATTGAATGGATCATGGAACTACATCAGAGCTGCAGAGTCAGCAGAAAAATGTGAACAATAGAAGTCAGCTGGAAATGGTTGAGACAGTGTCAGTGAAGAATCCAGCAGTGATCTTCACTRGGGGACTGAATTAGGCAGTCACAGTTAGTGCTTCTAACAAAAAATACTGCACCAAGACTGTCCAGAATTGCTCGGTTTCTGCCAGTTCTTCATTCACTGGCAGGATGTATGCTAATAATCACAATTTTTCTGACAGTCCTGTTGCCATATGTGATAAAGTTCAGATAACTCTATATCACCAGTTACAACATATCATCCTAATGTATCTGCAGGTAGGTGTTAAATTGGTTTATAAAGAAACACTAATTCTTGCACTATTCTGTAAGTCAAACTTTCAATCACTATCCGGTTTACCATTGCCTCCTGTGAGGAAGCAGAATTCATACAGAATTACCAAATTATTCTGAATTTCTACTAACTCCCTTAAACAGTGCAATATCACATGATATAGAGGAGGAGGAAGAGAATGGATGTCTTTGCCCTTCAAAATAAAACCATCCTCTCTTTGCACCACTAATGAAGTTTGAATTCCACGATCTGGTCTGAAGCCAGCTCCTCAGCTTTCTGTGAATGGGCATGTATTTATCTTTAATCAGTTTTTCTGTGGACCAGTTGCAGAAGGAGGGGTCTTGGACAACAGTTCAATGTATCATAGAACTATAGAATGGTTTGGCTTGGAAGGAACTTTGAAGATCATTTATTTCCAGCTCTCCTGCTCTCTCATGAGTTTCTCAGAGAGGGTTAAAACTTGTGGTACACAGCCTGAGAATGTGAACCYCTTTCCAGTGGGGCATGAAAAGACCTGCAGATGGTGAGCTAGACCAAAGGTCTTCCAAAGAACAGAAAGCTTCTGCAACCTATGAATACCTGTTACTTTTTTAAAGCTCACCAAAAATTTTACTGCACTAAAAGAGATAAAAGGAACTCCCCAGTATAAAATGTGTTTGTTCAAATTGAAGCACTCTGTGGTGTGCTGACCTTGGCTGGTCACCAGATACCCCAGAGAGTCATTCCATCACTCTGTCTCCTCAGGAGGATGCAGGGAGAAGAAACAATGAAAAGTTCATAAATTGAGCTAAGGACAGGGAATCCATTCACCAATTACCATCATGGGCAAAAGAGACATGACTGCAGCAAAATTAATTTTAYTTAGTGTCAGTTAATAACAATAGGAAAGTGAAAAATAAAAAGAAAATTAAAAACACCTTCACCTCCACCATCCCTTCTTCCTAGKCTTAGCTTCACTCCTGAYTCTTTTACYTTCTCTGCCCCAAGCAGATCAGGGASATGGGGTGTGCAGGTTGGAATCAGTTCACAACTCCTGACTTTGTCTCTGCTGCTCCTTCYTCTTCATGCTTTTCCACTGCTCCAGCATAAGGTACATCCTACAGGACACAGTCCTTCAGAAACTTCTCCAGTGTTGATCCTTCCCACGGAGRAAAGTCCTTTGGGAACAAATTGCTCCACAGTTCCTGCCAGAAAAACCTTCTCCTGCACGGATCCTCTCCTACGGCCACAGCTCCTGCCCGGAATTTGCTCCACTGTAGGGTTTTCATGGGCCACAGCTGCCCTCAGGGCACATCCCCCTCCTCTCACATGGGGCTGGGGGGAACAATGTGCAGCACCACATCTTTTCCGTGGGCTGCAAGGGAGCCTGTGCTCCAGTGCCCGGGGCACATCCTCCCCCTCCTTCTTCACTGACCTTSATRTCTGCAGGACTGTTTTTCTCACATTYTCTCTCTCTCTCACAACAGCTGTGCAGCACTTTTTAACCTTTCTTAAACAGATTATCACAGAGGCACTACCAACAAAGCYTAAAGGACTCAGCTCTGGCCAGTGGGAGTTTTGGAGCTGTCTGGAACTGWCTCTGTCTGACATGGGGGAAGCTTCTGATATCTTCTCACAGAAGCCACCCCTTCAGCCCCCCTGCTCCCCAAACCTTGGCACATAAACATACACACCATTGCTGTGTGTGGCTTAGAGATTTATTCTCAAATGCCTTATTCTTGAATTCTCAGGCAAAATTGCTGCCTATCTGTCCTGGTTATAATCCAGCACAGTGCTTTGAATAGTAGAAGATTTTCTCTTGAAAAGAAAATAACCTACATCATTACTATTATTATTATWATTCATTTAAAGTCCTCATAAGATGTGTTTGCTTCAGTGAGCACTGTGATCTGTACACATTTTGTATTTTATAAAAATAGGCTACCCTCTTTTCCCATTGCTGCATGGAGGCTGCCTGAAGAGGAGACTGGCATAATAAGGTCATCACTGCTGGGTAGTGTAACAAACTTGTCAGTAAATGTTAGTATCAAAAACAGCATCTCAGAAACCTTTTCTTTATTCTTCTCACTTCTTAAAACATGCAGTTTCGTGTGTCACCACTTGGCATTTTCAGCAAAAAAAAAAAAAATACAGATTAAAAAAGACATTTAATTAAAACATTTCATTTAAAGCCAGGAAAAGATTCAGAGTCTAGTCATTAGAAGGAGCGAGTACAGGCAGCTCTACACACCTAATTTCCTGTGCATATTAGCAGTAATGTCTTTTGGGGTGAATTTCTGACATATTTCTCACCATCGTATCTAGGAACTATGGGTTAAAACCTTGACCTCTTTTTGATGCTTCAGTGGAAGATTCACTATTACAGAAAAGTAATATGCAAATCAGATTACATTTTCCTGCCTCAGGGATTCCAATCCTTCTGCCCCTTGGCCATGCCAACATTCTCTAGACAGGTATAGTAGGAAATCCCAGAAAAAGAGGCAATAAAAATACAAAAATAATGAAAACCTTACASTACACACAAAGAGAAAAGAGATTAATTTGCTGGGGAAATTAATGAGAAAAATGCCAATAAAAGGACAAAATCTATAAAAAAATATGGAGATGAACTGCCACGGTCCCAACCCGGTGGTGTTGGGTGGTGCCGCGGCGGTCCCTGAGGAGGCTTTGGAACAGCACCTCTGGGTCCGGGTGTGCCGGCACTCAGGGGTGGATTTCAGCTCTCCTTGTGAGCAGCTGAAGTTGCAGAATCCCAGGGAGGATCAGGTGGGTGGAAGAACAGGCAGCGCGGGAGAGAAAAGCGAGGCGGGTTCTTTAGGCAGAGGGTCTTCTTTATTGGGGCTCCTGGCTCCGAAGGTCTCTGGGCCCAAAGAACACAGAGCCTGGGAGAACAGGGACTTATGTATGTTTTAACCGGGAAGGGATTTTCAACTTGGACCAACAACGGGGGGTTACAACAGAACTGATAACTGGGGCGACCAACTGGAGGTGAAATACTAACATACAGTAGCTGGCCAGGTATCTGGGAGCGAACTTTCCCGAAGGGTCTGGGAGCTCCTCTCACCAGGGCCTGTTCCCCAGCAACAGCCTCAAGGGAGGGAGGTGAGACACAGCGCGGCAGCTTGAACCTACCAGTATTTGGTGCTTAGACATTCTCTTATTAAATTCTTGCCTCTCCAAGGCAAAGTGGTCAGGCTCAGGGCAGCCTCTCGGCCTGCCACAATGAAGTAGTCACACTTCCATATATTCTAAATATAAGCATTATATTCATAATTATAAGCAAAGAGAAAGGTCATAGTTCAAGCTGTGGGGTTTTGCACCATGTCCAGCCCTTGGTGTGTGCAAACTTGAATCTCAGGCATGTGTTATGTGAAATGTGGTGCCTGCATACAAATTTACTGCASTAACCATGGAACAGAATGTACTAAATTCTTTGTGGTATATCAGCTCAGCTGTCTGTGGYAACACTGAGCTCACATTGTCCGCACCCCACAAGTTGTGGTGAGCATGACAGTAAGTCTGTGCTAGAAACACTGATGAGAGGTGCACCATTCACACTACCAGTTATCTGGGCACTAATTGGCTTGGAGAAAAGTGGAGAAATCTGGTGCATGCACAGAGCAGGCTCAGTCTGCTGACCAGGAGCCACAGGTGCGCCCATCAATAACCGGGTTCCAAACCGTTGGAGGCTTTTAAAATATTGTTTAGAAAACACCTTTTCCCCATTGGTATTTTCAGGTAATTTAATTTGAACCCATTTCTGCCTCTTAGATGAAAAACAGATTTTTTTCCAAGTGATTCATAGAGGTGGTTGTGGGCAGCATACTTTCTAATCCACCTCCTTTCACTGAGCAACAGGAAAATTTACAGCTGAGCTTCCTGAGTGGGGAGGGAACAGAAGGGATCTAAAAGTATGTAATGTCACCTAACTCCTTATTCAGTAAGTGCAGTATTTATTCCACAGTCTCTTCAACAAGTACATTTATGGCTTTTACATTTGTGGTAGCTTAGCATTCTGACATAAAATTTGCCTTTGTTTATTCAGTCTTGCCTCACAGTACAGGATTGCTCTGCAATCTCTGCATTTCCAGAAGGTTTAGGGGAAAAGCAAGRTTCTGTTTGGAGACAGCACAGAAAGATTCCTGAGGCAAGAGGTTGCATAGCAATAGGAATAGTGCATGCTCAATACRGAATTGTCATCCCTGCCGTTCTGTTACTATGGAGATGGCAAGGCTGCTCCACAGCTTACCCTGCTCTCTCCRCAGCTGCAGCAGGAGTTTTGCTGGGGTGCATGTGCACTGCTCCTCACACCTTCTCTGTCCTTCACAAACACTACAGGGCAAACTGATTATTGTTCAGTTTGTGATTGTTAAAGTACCTTATTACTTCTGTGTTTAAGAATATCTGTGTCTGTGCATCCTAGGACTGTGTGTGTTGTGAAGCTCAAGGGAAACAAAAAAAAAACAAAAAAAAAACAAAAAAAAACCACATTCTTTAAACACATGCACCTCTAAAAATACTACTGTGAATTACCTCATTTCTGCCCAAAAGCCTACAGACAGGATATCTTATCCACTCATTTTTGAGAACTTTATATATAAATTCAATTTAACATTGGGGTGTGAAAACATTAAAATTAATGTACAAGCAAATGTGCATTTATSGAGTATTTTGTATTCTAATGAGGAAGAAAGGCAGGGGAGTCAAGCAGCTGATGGCTCCAGGTATGAAAAAGATGTATATGGCAAGGAGCCAAGGASCCATCTCTCTCATTGCTGTGCCAAAACATTTTAGCTAACACACTGAACAGAAAAACAGGTCATAGGATGATTTCATGCACARAACTTGACAGGCTTCACTTGCTCAGAAGTATGCCTTCTTTTTTGAAAGCCATTTCTTATTTCAAGATGGGAGAAGCAGCTACAACCCTTTGTATAAAAAGCCATGTGCATGTGAAAACTTCAATAATAATATTAAGTACTGCTTTAAACACACATGATCAAGACTACTTATTCTTAACCAGGACAACTATATATTCATTTTTTACACTGAAATAAACCCCTTTTTCTTTTCCACTGACCTATCTTGCCTGCATGGATTTTGAAGAATTGCCCTTTTGTTTTAAGYTTTGTCTGAATAATACTTGAGTTCAGATGAAAGGGCTCCAACTACTCTGCATGTGCTACGTGACAGCAATGAGCTCTGATCTTTCATCAGGAGCCAAAATATAGCAAGCAGAAAAATCAGGAGATTTTCTCATGGATGTACTCCACAACCAGAGGTACATGTGCAATAAAGGCAGAGCTTTTTGAGAAAACATCAGTCCTTCTACCCCTCTGCTGAGCAACAGAGCAGCACTGGAATCATCTAAGAAGCTTCAGGAAGCTATCTGATCAAGCTTGCATGTTACTTTGTTGGCTCTGTTGAATTGTGTTATTCRCCATCACAACTGCTGCCATTTGCTACATAGACTCAACCCTTTAAACAACATAAGATGTAAATAATATTTTGCTTATACCTTCTCATTTCTGCAATTCATGCCATCTACCCTGGGGAGTAAGTTTTATGAAGCAYACTCTCTGACTCATCTAAGTGAAATACTCAGGTTATGCCACATAYATAATTTATCTAATGTAACACTGACTGGATCTCAGTGTATATGTAATACACTTTGCTACGTTATGTGTCTTCTGCTGTTTCAAAGCCCTCTCGACGTTGCAGAGAGGTGCAAATCACTCCGGATGTCCAAGGGCGAGTCCTGTTCCCATTACCATCCATCAYGCTCCTTGCAGAAGCGCGGTTCCCGTAAGACCGGAGTCTGGTTTGCATCCCATTAAGACTAATGGCCGTGGCACGCCTACATCATGCACACTTCCCAACAGCCTCCCCACGGCGCTGCCCGGCTGGGGAGAGCTGCCCGGCTAGGGGGTGTCGCCCGGCTGGAGAAGAGCTGCCCGGCTGGGGGTGAGCTCCCCGGCTGGAGGCGAGGCGCCCGGCTGGGGTGAGCTGCCAGGCTGGGGATGAGCTCCCCGGCTGAGGGGTGCTGCCCGGCTGGGGGGTGCCGCCCGGCTCTGGGGAAAGCCGCCCGGCTGCGGGGAAAGCCGCCCGGCTCTGGGAAAAGCCGCCCGGCTGCGGGGAAAGCCGCCCGGCTCTGGGAAAAGCCGCCCGGCTGTAGAGAAAGCCGCCCGGCTGCGGGGAAAGCCGCCCGGCCCCACTGTCCCGGCCCGCGGGAGGAGCGGGCGCTGCCCCCGGAGCTGTCCGCGGTGCTGGAGACGGAGCAGAGCCGCGGCCGCGCACCCCGCAGGCAAGAGGGAAACGCTTTGGCAGTCTCTCCCAAAATGATTACAAAAAAAAAGAATATTCTGCTAGAGCATTAATTCTTACATAGACATCTTTATATGCATGACATTGCCTCCCATGGGGTGGATCAGATGATCTTTCAAGGTCCTTTCCAAACCAAACCATTCTATGATTCTATGAATATTAAAGYAGATTAAAACAGTGCTAATCCCTTTCCAAAACAGACCCCTTTTGATATCAATGTCACTGGAATAAACCAGCTTTCTCCAAAGTAAGTGCAGGCACCTACTGCCATGATATTTCCCAGTCATTTTTCAAAATTTCAAAATTCAGTTATTTTTAAACTAAATAATCATATTCACATTGTGGAARAGTTCTTGTGATCAAGTGTCAGCAATTAGCTGGATTGAACAGTGCACTTCAAGAGATTCCRTGCTCTTTCTTAGAAACACAACAACATTGGGACTGAACTGAAGAAGAAATCTGGATTTCAGGTGATATTCTTTTCCCTATGGAATTAACAAAGTACTTCAAAGAGATCAGAGAACGACAAGATCAAACACCTGAGTCAAGGMAGCACTTAAGACAGCAGCTACTTCCACAGGGGGATTGTGAGTCATTTATATGGGAACCCTAGGAGTTTCAAGAAGAGACTTATTAAGAAGATAAATGGGATATGAGAAGCTGTTCTCTGGCTGGCAAGTGGCCAGAAAAGAAGGACATGAATTAGATTCACATAAAAAMGGGTAATAAAGCAGTCACACACACAAGCAGTGCAGAAAAGCACTCCTGAGACAAAGAAAACAAGATGGAAATCCCCCAAACCAAAAARGGCTACCTAGACTGTAGACATGGAAAATCCCCAGGGAACTGGGGTAGATAAGAGKGTCTCTAGAGAGTAGGATAGCAATTAACTGCACTGCTCTCCTATGATTTAACTGTTACTTTTCATACCTTTTTACCCCCCATTATTTTGGAGTTTGTGAATATTTACTAAAGAGTGAAAAAAGATGAATTTCAATGCAATCAACTTTCTTTCTATTTACAATATTCAAAGCAAGGAAGCAGATTCATTAAAAGTATGGATATTTTTCCCCAATCCCAGCTGTGACACTTGCCATRGGACAGATGGCACTGTCCAAACCAGAATCCACTGATTTATGCCTCACAGAATTAAATTACGCAAACACTATCATGGACTTAATGAAAAAAGAAAAAGGAAAAACAAAAGAAGTGTTCCTAATTTTAAACTGTATTTTCCTTGATTCAGATTATCTCCTTACAGCTGTTTTTACATCTTWTTCATTTTAAACTATCTATGTTCTTCATAAAAGGGCTGTAGTACTCCAGAAAAGGACTGACATATCTGATTCACATTGTCTTTGAGACAGCCTCAATGGAGTTGATAGAAGCATGTTAAGAAATTGATAGAATTAGTCAACAATCAAATCTTATTTTCATTGCTTGAATATCCTTGCACAGGAATTTCTTGGAAGAGCAACAAACACTACCATGCACTACCATGGGCAAGGCTTTTATATCCTTCAGCTCCATTTCTTCATGCCCTGAGCTGCTGCTGGTTTCTGCCCACATTCACTCTGAAAGGGTGCAGTACAGATTTTATTAGCAGAGTATTTTTTGCTAGAAGCTCTTTGTCAGATCAAATCATTCCTCTGCAAAGTAGCAGGAGCAGTGCAAACAGCAGGTTTTCCATTAGCATTCTGCCTAGAACAAAGGTGCAGTTCAGCAAATAAGGACTTAGTGCATGTCTCTTTGTTTTCTGTTCAGAAAGGGTGCAACAGCCGCATGCTAAGTGTATTTAAACAGCTTTATTTTTTGGATCCAGATCAAAAGGAAAAATATCTCCTACCAGTGTGTCCAAGACAGGGTTCTCTAAGAACACAGCTGTTGCTGTGCTATCTCATCTCTTCTCAAAAGGCAAGTCTTTTCTTTTGTTTAAATTGTGAAGGAGACTTATCGTTCCTATTGTGCAGACACTGCTGGTCCAAGCTCTGCTTGCTCTCCTGAATCAAATCAACAGGACTTGTTTCAGAGCAGCACTGAAAYGATTAAGAAATTAATGCTTGTGGGAGGGAGGTAATTTTGGAAATTCTCAAAATAATGTGGCAATCAAGAAGTCACGTTTTACCTCAAAAAGTAACACACAAATCTTAATCTTTGTTACAATAATCCTGAAAATATTACTTTTGATACTTTTTAGCCTTAGAGATCATTTGATACTACTTGATTTTAATAGTCTTTATCAAAGTAGGCAGCATTTTGAGATGAGTGAAAAAGAGCCCAGATATGCTGTACAATCCAGCATAACTATACAGTGTCTGACAGACAAACAATAGTTATTCATTTGATTGCAGATCCCTTATATATATATTTAAGGATTACTATAATTTAGCCTTAAAATTTTTCAGGAAGTGAAAGTTTTATTGGAAAGGTATGACATTTTTAAAAATGGGTGTAAATTTTGCTGAGTTTTGAAGTGTAATAAAAAAATATTTCTTTACCAAGAAGGTACTCAGACACTGGAACAGGCCTCCTTGAGAGGTTGTGATAACTGCCAAGGTTCAAGAGGTATTTGGACAATGCCTTTAATAAACATCCTTTAGCATTTGGTCAGCTATGAAGTGGTCAGGCAGTTGGATAAATGATTGTTGTAGATCCCCTTTAACTGAACATGTTTAGTCTGGTCTAGTCTGGTCTAGTCTATATAAATATTTTATTTGATCTAAAATGTTTTTCGTCCTTTTCTTTTTATAAAATCTTGATATTTAACATCAAAGTGCTACATTCAAAGTATCTCAGGAGGTCAAAAGGTGTAAGTGGGAACATTAACTGTGCTCAACTCATGAGGCCCAGCTTTGCCTACCTGCCCAGGCAGCAGGCTCTCCTTTGGGGGTGTGGGCTCACAAGCAAAAGCACATCATTTTGTGTCTGATYTTGAGCTCTTTATGGTGCTTAGCACACACTTCAGAAGAGCAGCTTGAGGTAGGTGCTGTTCTCTCTGACTTGATCTGTTGAGAGTATACACTGAAGCTCATTACTGTTGCTTYATTCCTTGACATTAAGTAGTAAATAAGCTACAGAGAGGAAAGGAATAGCAACAAATTTTTATGGKAAGAGCCTATGATCTTGAATAAAATGTAGGCCACACTACCACAGACAGGTGCCCTAGTTTTTGCTGTCATAAGCTTGCACACAGGAATAACCAAGTTTCCTTTTCTGTGCTATCTTCACAGGAAAAKGAAAGCCAAAATTCCCATTTATATKTTAAGTTCCCTATGCCAAGGATGCCCACAGCCATGTGCTTCAGARAGCCACACTCACATTCTGCTGCACTCCAGTTAGCCCTGTTGAAGTCAGCATAAACAAAATACATGACATTGAATGCCAACTTTTACTCCAATGTAGATACACACTGTCTCATTTGAAATTTACTGGAATTATCTGACTCATATAAAAAGTTTATATGGAGTTTCTATATAAACAAGTTTTTGGTTCTGAATGCTATAAAGAATGGATACCTCAATACAGCTAATATCTGTGAAATATAATATTCTCTCAATTCTTTATTGTTTTCAGTTTTGTCACACAAACTTTGCTGTACAGAAGACCAAAGGAAAGGTTTTCTGTAGATTCTTTTTTACTAACATTGAAATTATTTAAAATTCATTTATTCCATCTGTGTTTGATAAAACTTGTGATTCTCAGAATCAGTTCAGAAAAAGTTGTTTCCAGCAATAACTAGGCTAGGGACTAACAGGAAAAGGTGCTCCATCCAACCTGCCATGCTTATTTTCTTTAAATTCCCTTAAGAATTCACAGTAATTTTCTCTTACGCAGTCAATAGTCCACAGGGAAGGCTGTGATTCTGTTCAGCTCTACCATCAATTCCACACTTGGAGTTTGAGTGCACAGAATRAGAAACTATACAGCCTTTTTCCCACAGTAATTTCCATGTGCCCTCTTATCTCCTAAAAAGTGTGAAGTAATTTAAGAAAGCTCACCCTTTGTAGATTGAAAGGCTCTTCATTCATTTGAGAGAAGCAACCAATTCYAAAGCCAGTTGCTGGAAAGCTATGGATGGTACAGTAGCTGGTTGATTTGTTAGTTCACCTTACAACATCTTCTGCATGGAAAGGCTTATGATAAACTGTAAAATCTGGGATATACCGAATCAAATTGTATAAATATCAGAATATTTTATACACTCAAGATCTAGATTTTAAATCTCTACAGACATGAAGTAAATAAACCAGTGTGCATAAGTCTATAATCATAAATAATGCTCACTCTTCAGAAAGGTTAAATTTAATACAGAGATTCTGAAGTACCCTAATTTATTCAAGGAAAATGCAAACAAAATATTCCATACAAAAAGGCAACTGAAGCAAGTGTTCAAATTTATCAGCTGAATTACAGGCTGAACTTTCATGGTCTGTCAGAAGGAKGATGCAATTCAAATCATTTTGACTTTGCATCTATAATCAAAATAAGCATAGAGCTCATCACTACAGCTCAATTAATGCAATTTAGCTTGTTACATTATAGAATATTTGTGCCTGACTCCTTGCTTTTATTAGGATCATTCAAGGACCAATTTTAGTATATGGATTATTTGTTTCATCACCTGTGAAGAAGGAACATGACAGTAATTTTGTACAGCTGTGCACACACACACAGGTTTGACAGTMAGATTTTATTCTCTGATTTTTAGCTTGTGCTGACTGTAGAATAGAGCAACACATCAGGCTGTGAAATTAKAACTTTCCATTGCACTTTAGTAAACATGCTTAGAACTGAACCATGGTGATTTCATTTGAGTCAGTCTTTTTTGCTTTCATGAGTAAATACAGCATTAGGTTTGGGGCTTAAAGWCTTTTTGAGAAATTCACTGATTTTTGATCTCTCTATAGCAAATACATTAGCCTGTAACAAAAACTAATTACAAGGGTTGCAAAACAGCTCTGAGAGAAATATTTTATTTTACACATTTGTCTTTATTAAAGGTTCTRTATTGCAAAAATAAATTAATTGCATTTTTCACATAAACTGTGCAAGGGAACAGAGGTGGAATTTATTATGAACTAAATTAAATTGTTTTGTGTAATAACAAAGAAGATCACTGGCAACATAATATATCCTCTTKGACCAAAGGTGGTTAAAGAGATAATTCACCTGATGATAACAGGCTTTGAGATTACAAATGTTGAGTATTTGCTTCAGAGTTTGCTGTTTCTCATGGAATTAGCATAYTAAAGTTATCACTTTTGTGAAAAAWATAATTATAATTGCTTTTCTCTAAGATTGCTGAATACATGGAAAGCTGAGTAATCAATAAATATCATGTATCATTTGTGTATGCTATGGATTCAGAAAATGGCAAAAGAAATTTTTTCCTCTCATTTGTGTGTATAAGGATTTTGAGTGTTCAGAAAAATTCAAAAAAGTTGCATCAATAAACATTAGTATAGAAAAGGTAAATTGAGTCAAATTCCACTAAAAACCCTGAGTGCCCCTGTGAGAAGCTGTCAGATAATGGGACAAATTTGTTCCRTTCTCTACTCATGGAAAGGATTTGACCCTTAGTTTTTTAATCTTCTTCAACACAATAAATAGCTTGGAAAAATAATTTTGGAAATTAATGCTGAGTTGTTCAGACAGGCAACTTTTTCTGGCTCTAATTGATATTTTGCCACTGATTTAATGTCTGTAGCAAACAGGCTGGGAGACCTCCACCTGAGAATTACCACAGCCCTAAGGTGCTGTCCTTCCCTTGGCTGTGGGTCAACTCCTCAGCTGAGGTAAAGGAGGAACTGCCACATCCAAGAGAATGTTCTCAATCTCCAAACAGCCAATCACCCAAGAGGCTCTCCTTACTGGTGTCAGGAACACCTTGTGTGAGAGAATCTAAATTTGAAGCATAAGCAAAGAAGCAGGACACATCATATTTTTCTATCCATGAATGAATTAATTACTTCCAACTTTCCACTGCCCCTTCCCCCATTCATGCAGGCAAGGCTAAAGGCAACCAGTCTCTTACATTAGACACTGAAGAAGCATTCAGTMACACACATGGCTATGAAACACTGCTTCTCTCCTCAGATTCTCCCTTTCTAAATGAAATAATGTAAAACATTTAGGATCTCATATAAGCACTACTAATAATTGATTAGCAATTGCAAGTGATGTTCATATATAACCACYATCTAATTGTTAGCAGAGCACCACTCCTGGTACATATTCAGCAAAACCTTGGTTCTGTGCTTTCCTCAAAAAGGAATAAATTCTTTTATGTGTATTCCAAAGGTTGTATGGCTCATATTGCCTAAAAGAAGAGCAGCAGAATGGCAAACTAGTTTTAAATTCTTTACAATCATTTATATGATAAAAGAATTTAGCATTCTGATACGACAAGTATAAATTGAGATTTTACTACAGATATGCAGAATGCTAAGATTTGGGACATAACTTATCATTAAGTCTCAATAAAAACTGAATTGAAAATAATGATAATATAATAATAATAGAAATAAAATAATAATTAATATTAATATTAATATTAATATTAATATTAATATTAATATTAATATTAATATTAATATTAATATTAATATTATTATTATTATTATTATTATTATTAAGCCTAAATAATAATCATTAATTCACATTATATCAGCTACAGTGGTGCTATTCTGACTGGGTCACTCAAATAGTGCCAATTCAGTGAAGTGGAATAAAAATTGAGTCTGGAAAGTTCTGTAATACCATTAAATTCTGTAAAATTGAATGKAGCACTGCATTTTTTTTCCTGACCTACTTTTCTGCAGTATTTCTGGAAGGTGTTAGTGCATTTGGTTTGAATGCAGATGTGGAGTTTAGAAGGGAAGTATAAAAGATCTGACTCATATGTTTTAAGAAACTCAAAATAGAATCTGATCATTATGTTTAAATTAATTCAATTATATCACTACAGTTTTTACTTAAATTTTAGTCGRGTTGAAAGTAGATTATCTCATAACTTAATGTCTTGGCAAATGAATGTTAAATATTGCAGGAATTTTTGTAGCTGTCTAATATTATCAAGATGATTGCARTTATCTATACTTTGTTCTTCATGTAAAAGTAATTATTACATTCATTTTAATGAGCAAAAATTTCTAGCACATTTGCTAGGATATTTCAGAGTCTATTRAAAGAGTGAAAAGTGCTTTTGCCCACTAAAAAACATCAGTTCAAACAGGTTGGATCTCTGATMAAGCCCACAAAAGCAGATAAGTTTGGTGCCAAGTTTCTTATGCAGAGGTTCACTGCTACTGGCTTTGTCCCTTGAGACCCCTCTGTGACTCTCAGGTTGAGTCAGCTGCATTTCTCTGCCTAACATTGGAGTAAGTAAATCTTTTAGGGACTTTTCTTTCCCCTGCACAATTGCCAAAAATGTCATTTCTCTAAAACCCTAAAAATAGCTGGCAAATGAAAAGAATATTGATAAATGAATTCCAACCAATTTTTGTTCTTATTCAGATAGTAATAATTTCTCTAACAGTGGGAATAGATGCATTAGGGGGAAAAATTATTCTTTCCCATTGTTCATACTGCATAAGGGGTGTGATTTTATGTCAAATTCATGTCTATGGAGACATTGGTGCATGATTATTGTTACTCAGAGTGGAAGACTGATACAATTGTTTTGGAAAAAGTTGTTGAAATGAGTTGGGTGTCAGTCTCTTCTCCCCAATAACAAGTGTTAGGATGAGAGGAAATGGTCTCAAGTTGYRCCAGGGAAGGTTTAGATCAGATATCAGGAAAACTTTCTTCATTAAAAGGGTTGCCAAGCATTGCAACAGGCTGCCTAGGGAAGGGGTGGAGTCACCGTCCTTGAAAATGTTCAAAAAGCATGTGGAYATGGCACTKGAGGACATGGTTCAAYGGGGAAAAGGGTGGCAGTGCTGGSTTGGTGATTGGACTGGGTGATCTAACCAACCTTGTCCCTGGGTGTCCCTTACCAACCTTGGCAATTCCATGATTCTCTGCTTCCAATATGCCTGACTGATAACTGGCACCAATCCTGTAACCTGTAAATTGTCCCTGGGGGGTTCCTGTCTTTACCCCATTGTGTGCTGGYTCATGTGTGTGCTTTGGCCTTTGGCTCTGGCTGTGTAGKGAYRTGTGGCTGAGTTTGTTATCAAKGTGAAGTTGTTTTTATGTACCTTCATGATGTACCAGCTGATCAAAGATACCAAATCTCTAATAAACTACTGCCTTGCATTTGGCTTATTCTGACTGTTTTGAGAAAATTGCTATCAAAAGCCTTGAAAATCACTCACATCTTCATAGTAATTTAGAAATATATTTTCTTTTAGATGCAATCTTTTCCATATGTATTTATTTATATATATATTATAAAAGATTCATTTACTCTTATGTATTGCATACATCTCTAAGTATTAACATCCTTACCAAAACCCCTTAAAGGCACAAAAAACATTTAATTTTCACTTATCTGAGACATTCTTAGAATATAGAATGTCAACATTTTCATAAAACAGCCTGATACTAGGAGTCCTGCCTTTAATTTCATAACATCTTACATTCATATGCATCAAGTGAAATTTAAGACCAATGCAATTACTGCATTTTAGAACTACCTCTGCAGCTGAGGTAAGGGGTTACCTGGTTAGAATGTGTTCTCTCTGTTTTGCATACTTGGAAGGAATTATTCATGCTAGGCATGAAGCCAATTTTGACAGTACACGATTTTGTTTTACTGCTCCCCTCCTCCCAGAACTACAGCTAAAAGCCCTGTACTGCATTCCCTGGGATACATTGTGCTTAGTGACTGGCAGCTGTGGATGCAGTGTCTGGGCAGGCACAGGGGAGGTGGATGTGCCCACCGGAGTGACTTTTCTGCAGTGGCAGCACTGTGGCTTCACCACACACTGCAGGTGGCTGCTCTGGGTCTGTGTCCAAGCATGAGGGAATGTAAATGTGTGACTTCATTTCCCACATGAATAATACTTTRTGACAAACACAACCCCTCTGCAATSCTGCAGATAGGCTCATGGTACTTACAGGAAATAGAAACCTAATTTTGTTTCTCTCATCCACTTTATTTCCACTTTAACTTTCTATTGAAAATGTAGGTGTAGTCTGTCATCTTCTGCTTCCCCAGAAGACCTGGCACTTTCCAAGGCCATATTGCCACTCTTGAGCCAGCCAGGAGAGGGTGCCGGAGCACACAGTCTGCARACAGCTCCCCGGGTAGTTCCATCCCTCAAAATGCAAACCGAAGTCCATTATTATGTKTTCTGTTATCTCATCTCTTTAATTCGCTCCCTTGCTAATTGAAGCTTCTTGGTATCCACTCTGTCCCTTTTAAATGGCATATTACAAGTGCAGACATATTATACCCAGATCTTTTCAGGTCTGGAATTTTGTTTAGATGGATTTGCCTTTTATTTGGATTTAACATTCTCTGATATTGAATCCGAATTTATGTCTCACCTATATACAGTTTAAAGGTTATGTATAAAATCATAGAACCACAGAGTGATCAAATAATTTGGTTTGGAAAATCTGTCATCATTTGGATAGATCATCTTTAAAGGTCTGTCCCTCCTACCATGGGCAGGGACACTGTCCACTAGACCAGGCTGCTCTGTGGATTGTGGATGCCCCATCCAGCCTGGCCTTTAACACATCCAGGGATGGGGCATCCACAGCTTCTCTGGACAACCTGTGCCAGGGCCTCAGCACCCTCACAGAAAAGAACTTTCTTTTGTCCAATCTAAACCTACTCTCTTTTAGTTTAAAACTGTGGCCATCCAGCAAGCTCYTTATCCATCAAATAGTTTGTCTAAGTCACAAAAAACAAATTTATTAATTTTATTAGCTTGCAGTCCAGAATTAGGAAACAGAAGTCTTCTGGAATGGGAAGTATCTAGATGAAATAGTGCACCATCTCACCTTTTAAATTAGAATGTTTCTGATATTTTCAAAGGTATGTACATCAGTACATTGTGTTCCTACCTTTATAAATGTTACTATGATCCCCCAAGCTCATAAATTGACAATCAGCAGTAATAATTAAAGAATAAAAACAAGAAAGATAGCATTACATTTAGGCAGACAAAAGATCCAGGCTAATACCTATTTATGACAAGCACAGAGAGTCTATGAGCTCCATTCTCCCATGCTTTAATCATTTGCAGAAGCTTTCTCATTTATAGTCACATTTGTCCTCCAACCTTAATAGCAGAAACACCTTTGTGTGATACCCATGGAAGCAAATAAGAGAATGCCATATTGTTAATGCTAACTGCATAATGATTTTTTTTCTGGAATTAATAATTTACTCCACCACTTATGGAAAACTGTTTTCCGAAGTTCCTCTGACTTTCTGGGGTTTTTTGTTTGTTTGTTTGTTTGTTTGGTTTGGTTTTGCTTTTGAAGTTATCCTTGCTTATTTTCAAATGCAAGTTTTCAAATGGAGGAACTTGGGTCACCTGGTCTGCATCAAGTTGGCAGAACAAACTCCTAACTGGAGGCAATGAGTATAAATCATTGATTCAGTTACAAAAGGGAAGAAAAAGGACAGCAAGGCCACCTTTTTARTGTACAGCTCTGGGAACAGAACAACTACAACCTTCCTAAGGCTCCTTTGCTACCCATCATGCCTGAGTCTGCAGGACATGCAAACATCCCTTCCCCAGAATGCCCTGCCTGGCAGTGCTGTAACTTTCTTGCAGGAGCATCCAGGGAATGTGCCAGCAACATCCGGGATCTGTCTCATTTTTTCTGAGCTAGAGGTATGGGAAAATTAAATAACTTCAATGAATTGATTTTGATGATTATTTTGTTTTTAAGAAGCACACATGTAAAGTATGTTCTTAGATAATGCATTTATTATATTATACATAAAGCAAACAAATATATGTATGTTTATGTTATTTGTTCTCATCTTCAACATGCTCACTTTCTGGGGGAAAAAAAAAAGCACCAGATGTCATTTTAAAATGTAGTGAGATGAATACAGCTATTAAGCTGTCACATTTTAGWGAAAATAAGCACTTGAGCCAACACTTCAATAAAATTCACTCTAAAAGGCCTATCAGATAACAGATTTTAACTTCAAGACAAAATTATTGCCCTCATACAAGGGAAAAAGAAAAGTGATGCAATGGACATTTGGAGGACTTCAATCACAAGAGAAAAACTTGAACTGTTGGTCTACCATTCAGTGAGTATGAACAAACCATGCTGCCAAGTTYAATCTCACTAAAAAGATCACTTGCCAATCAAGTGCTTACCACTGGTGAGAACTGTGATAGATTTCAGTTTTGAAAAGGGATGCAAGAGGTTAAGAAGAATGAAGCTGAATCCCAAGGAGTCAGATGGATGTGCCAGGAACCAGTCCCTGGCACAAGGGCTGGCTGGCACAGACACAGCCTGTTACTTACTCCCAGGCAGAAAGGATCCTTGCTGCAGTCTGGAGGGCAACTAGGGTGAAGAGTCTAAAGAGGTAGGTTTTATTCTGGTATTATCCTCTGACATTCAGCTGACAGCCACCCATGGMGACGATTTCATCTCAGTTCCTCCCCCCTCCCAGACTGAACCAAAATGATCATTTTTCTACAAACTCTCTGTAAGCATCCGGCAGAGAAGGAGATGAATAAGAGTCTGTGTGGATTAGTTAAGAATAAATTATGTCAAGGCAATATAAATTTCCTTGTGACAGGGTCACAGGCATGTGGGTAAGAGAGAAACAGCTGAAGTCATATATTTTGATTTTAGTACTTGTGACACTGTACTGACAGTGCATTCTCAAAGCAAACTAGGGACACGTGATAGAGCTAGAACTATCTTTTACTAGATGTGAAACCAGTTACAAAATAACACCAGGAGGACAGTTATGAATGGTTTATTGTAAAAATGGCAACAGGTATTTCAGTAGGATCCTCAGGGATCCATCCTAGGCCTGGCAMACAGTTCATTAGTGGCCTGCAAAATGAATAAGGACTATATTGTTAATATGCCAACAACTCCAAGCTGAATGGGATTGTCAGAGCTTTGAAGAATGGTTAGAATTTATAATAATCCTAAYAAGCTATATCATCTAAGACAATGATTGTTTTAAACAGAATAAATGAAATAAATGAAGGAATCATGCACTGAACAGAATAAGGAGGAAGTGAGAAAAGTAGAGGGCAATATTTATATGCATAAAAAGTTGCTAAAAACAGTGCACTCTGTTCWTCATGGATGTGGAGGACAGGACAAGAAGTAATGACTTTCAACACTTTAGCAGAGAAAGTTCAAACACCAAGTAAAGAGTGGAAGAGTAATGCAGTTGGGGAGATCACAGAAACCATTGCTGGAGACTTCCTAGGGTAAGTTAGACATGTATCTACCAGAATCAACACAGGCATAGTTGAAATTCTTACTCCTAGAATAATTTCTATTGCCAYCTAGGGAACATATTTATTACTTGATGTATTCAACAGAGGAGAAAACCAAATCCATACAGACAGATGATAGGAAGGAACCTGATTTGTTACATTCAGCAACAAAAAATGTGAGTGTCACCAGATAAGCACATGCCTGAGCCTCTGCACAGCCTGGGGGATGCACAAGCACACCATTGCCTCTGCAGAATTAAGGCTTCTCTCATGTTGCTCCAACACTCCCATAAGAAGCAAYAGAAATGCCTTTTTACCACTTACAACATTTCAAATGCATTTATAATTATTATAAAGACAATTATATTTGCCAAGATCCAGAACCTGCAGGATGATGATAAAAAATTCTGGTTTTTGAAACATCAAACCAACCCCCATGCAAACTTCCTAATTACTCTGAAGAGTAAGGTACCATTTAACTTCTTCACTCCATAGGACAGAATTCAGGTTTATTTAGTACTGCCATTATTTTAAATATTGAAAGAGGTTGCACTCTTAATCTAAAAGCATTTTCTGAATAGGAACAATTCCAAGTATGACTTCATACTGTTCATATTTTTTTATCCTATTTGAAACTGAATAGTGGCTTCTAATAAGAAGCTGGAGAAAACCCACAATGTCTTCAATAAAAGCAGATGTAAGTGATCATTAAGAAAAATTAGAAAAGGCATCCCATCGTCTAAGAACTGTGAAAAAGCCAGGAGTATGAACAGCATTTGTGACACATCACTATACAAAACCAATARGAGATGTAATTACTCTCCCTATGTCTACAGAACATGAGGTTCTAATTGAAGAAGAAAGAAGTAACACCACCTCTGCTGATGTTATTAAGCCTGCCATTGAGAGAGGGCCTGTCAGTGAATGTTTCCACCTTACAAAGCACAAAAAATTCTACTAACTTCTGAAATCCCTAGATGTTTTTAGATTAAACAAACTTCAGACTTCTGAACTAATATTTCTTATATATTAGACAGAAGATGGAAGGAGAAATTGTACAGTACTTGGGAGAAGATGAATTAGGATACCCTGAAAATGTACTGAATGAATTATTTGTTGAACGACACAAAAAAATATAGCCAAATACAGTTGGCTGTATTTTGATGAGATTAGACTGTGCAGGATTGGTGACATGCAGATAATTTTGATTCATGATAGACTGTGAAAAGGAAGTTTTGTGAGGTCYAAGGGAAAGGTGCTTTCAAATACGTTTGTGGCAACAAATAAACCAATAGACAAACTTTTGAAAAATATAGGTATAAAACCTAGAAGTACCTGTATTTCTGCTGGAGCATTGCTATTTGTGAAGATTCCCAGTTGGCAAAAACAAGGGATTCTTTAAAAAAGAAGTTGAACTCAGCTCTGAAATCAAAATTGTTGTCAGTGTGTTGTGGCAACCTCTACAGATAAAATGCCCCCTCGTTACAAAGCCCTGCATTCTCCAGCCACATCCAGCTTCATCTGCTGCAGAGGAGGAGGGAGTTTCTCTGGAGGTCAAGGCCAGGTCACAGATACAGACTGTTTGCAAAAGCACTGGAGYATCTGATGAGAAATTGCACCAGGTCCCTGAGGCAGGAACACGAGATCCCACACCAATCAACAGCACACAAAACTTGGTATCTCTGGGCAAGAGAACACCACAAGTTGTAGGGTTTGGCASGAGTCCCTCACCTGATGTTTTAAGCAGATATAACCTCACCACTCCAGTGGTGTCCACTGAAATCCATTTATAAACTCAAAAGCGTTGCCATGCACCAGGCATGAACTGAACACTAATCCTCTATTTGCTGCTCTGCTGCAAAGAGCTGATGTTACACCATAACTTCTCACAATGAAAAGTAAARAAATAGTCTCTATGTATACAGGATCTGAGAAGCCAACCCATATTTAAACTGCAATGGCAACTAAATCCTTAAAAAACAACAGTGTTTCTAATATTCCTATAATAGTTTTAGAAAGCAGTTCTGATATTCAAATCCATTTCTTCCTTATTAAAAAACAAGTCTTTCAAACTCATTTCTGTACTGGATATTTGTATAAACAGTTTATGGTTTAATGGCCTTTTTTGCCAGATGATTGCTAACTTTATTTATGAGTGTACCACTTAAAAACAGTGGTGACATGAATATGCAAGCCCTCTCTTTCTATTTGGTATTACTTTTAATGTGAAACTAACATAATTGTTTGGCACAGCTTGTGGTATTTGCTTACATTAGGTTTCAGCAGGCTATATTTCATTTTGTCACAAGTTCTCTCTTGAGTCCAGGCTCAAAGTATGTTTCTTTTAACTCTACTGATACCATAAAAAGCAACACTGGGTGTTATTTAAATATTGTTTATGAAGATTTTAGTTGTCTTACAGCAGTGATACAGTTTTAATACTGACCTGAGGGCAGATCCTGCAGASCTGCCATGAGCAGAATGGCAGTCCTTGCATCAAAGTCCTGCATCTGGGGCACTGTGCATTGATATGGGTTAAATCTGCCTCCCATGAAAACTCAGGACTAATGTTTGGAGTGGATTGAGTGGGTGCTCTTGACTGCTTAAACTCAATTCAAACCCACAGTAACCAGTCATGATAGTSTCTCATAATGACTTATAAAATATCCATATTAAAATGAAAATTGCAAGAAAAAAAATAAGAGGTGTATGGAATAATAAAGGGAATCTACCATTTACCATACTTAAATACATTCTATACACTTTTCAAAGGAAAAAACAACACTTTTGAAAGTCTGAATCTGCACTGGTTATCTCCCAAATAACTTAAAAGGCCCACTGACCACCTGACATCTAGATTAAGAGAACAAAGTACAAGGAAAACGGGAAAACTAATGCTTAGAACGGGTAATTTTTAATAACATATATTTTTGCTAACACAGATTTTGAATCTTCTGAAATCCCTATCACCACTGAGTGTGCAATAACTGTATTAATTCAAGTCCCTCTTAGTATCTACAGCAATTCCTCAGCAGGTGATTTCAAAGCTTAGGCCTTACTTAAGGTAGGAACTACAGGGCAGAACACAACCTTTCAGCTGTGCTGGTAATTATGAGRGACTGTGGGTTTGGATCATATTTCAGAAATATTTGAGCCCAATCCCTCAGTCTTTCCTGAACCAAAGCTTGCCCAGCACCATTTTGTGCTGCAGCAGGGAATGCTGAAATGCACTGGTGCCAGGTGGCACAGTACCCAGGGCAGCTCCCAGGGGAATGGGACATGAAATCAGCCCTGACAGGATTCCTTCCTGTCCCTACACTCACACAGATGCCCCTGCACTCGAATTCTAGGGGGCATTTGTTGCAATTAGCAATGAAATYGAGCCGGGGGACTGGGTGTCAGACACATGTTGCTGGGGATTCCTGGCTGGGCACCTCCAGCCAGCTTGGAACAACAGAGAGCGAGCCAACACACATCTCAGCAGGAGCTCTGCCACCACTGACTGCAGCCAAAGGGCCTCGTCCAGAGAGGGGGGCACTGCCTGCAAAGCACAGCTGAGTCTCARTAAAGAGATGAGGGGGGCTGATCCTGCACTCTTACCCATAATCCATGGCTCAAACTGCATTCAGTTCTTTCAGCTTAATAACCACACAATAAATCAGCAGTATATTTGACACTGCTCAACAATTCATTATCAGTAGGAAATATTTTCATGTTTATCTTGCATTCTGTGAGAGAAAAATGAAATAAAATTACAAACTTAGAGTGTAAATAAAATTATCAAAACGAAGATTAAAATTCCCATTTCTTCTTCTGGAAATTAAAAATCTTCAGCGCCCTACAAACATACATCATTTTTTTTAAAGTGAGGCACTCTTATTTACGCCTTCATGTATTCAATGTTCTCAGAAACTTCACAAGGCTTTGAATCAAAGAATTMATTGAATCAAAGAAGTCTCACTGTTATTTATTGACAACTGTGGAAAATCTAATATTGTCACTGTCTAAAGTGGATGCCTAGATTAAAAAAAAAAAAAGGAGTGGCATTTGCTTTTTAATTGYCCCAGATGGCACATTTATCTTATTGAAAGGGAGTGAGAGGAGGGTAACAACATACCTTATTCACATCTTATGTGAGCAGATGTTATCAAGCAGAAATTACCTGCTAGGAACTATACACAGGTTAGTGTAATTTGTGAACTACAAACACACTAAAAGGGTTTGTGCTCCAAACCCCTTACACCAGTGATTTTGAATCCATTTAGTAATYATTCCATTTGACTATTTAAGAGTTTGTAGCCCAACTGAATTCCTGATAATCTTTCTGATGGTGAAGTCATTAAGTTTAACCATTAACTATTAATATTACCATCTATTGTTTATATGAAGTAGCATTTCAGGGCCCTGTTCAAGATCACATTGAAATAGAAACTGAAAAAATAGATAAAAAAGCCTTGTCCCTGTTCACAATTCAACCTCCAAACCTTCTCAGAGAGTGCCTATGTGGACAGCACTGCTGGGTAAGCATCTAGCCAAGAATGTCAGTAAGACAGAAAGGAACACGGGCAGGAGGGGGAGAGTAACTGTGTTATGCTCCTTGGCTTATATACATCAATACTATGAAATTGATAGAAACAAGACCAGGCTCTAAGAATAAGATCAAAACATAAATACTATAACATCAGTTGAAAAAATAAATAAAAAAAAAACCATAATTCTGGTTCCTCTTCTGAGCTATTCAAGTTTTCATGAACTACTTTACAGATGAATACACATATATAAATTCCTATTTGCTCAATACTGAACCACAGTACCGAAAAACTCAAGCATATCCCAAATCTTATTATTCAAGCAACCCAGAAGGACTAATAGAGTGTTAATAGGACTAATGAAGATTAGGATAAAAGACTTTGCAAGATTCTTAGTTTTTAAAGTCTGCTTGGTGGTGGTGGTGGGAGTTAATATATTTGCCATTTAAAAGGACCAAGGTAAAAAGCTTCTGCTTTGRCCATTCTTCTGCTGTTACCTTTGAAATATGGTTAAATTCAATTTAGTTATCCTGAGCTCAAATTACAATGCTCTGCTAATACAGTGCCTGCTCTTCCCCGAAGCTGGACAGCTACTGACATTGGCAATTATGTTTATGCTGCTTTTCTTACTTCAGCTGCAGTTGAAATGGATTTGTGCTTCATTTATGGGAAATCATMTTTTTATTTGACCAGCAGTGCCTCAGATCACATGTGCACCCTTGACATCCTTTCCCCATTGCCTTGTGTGTGCCTCCCAGAGATGGCAACACAGCCTCCCAGAGATTGTCACCTCCTGTATCACATCTCATTTGGCTACAGCTTGTGCAGTGCTTTCTGGCTCATACAGAGGAGCTTGTGGGGACATTCTAGATGCCATCTCCTTCTCCACCATCATGGTATCTCATTTTGCCTTTCAGTCCTGGGTGAGTGTTTTTATAAACTGATGAAACTTGTACTGGTTCCAATCTTACATTTTGGCAGAAGCATGTGGTAATTGGCAAGGCATTATCTTGATTCAAAGGAGAAGCTCTTAAGAACCATGTTAGACAGCAGGTCAGTGAGAGTTCATACTTTTAAACATATTAAATTTCTTCACGTAATTTTGAGCTCACCTTAAGAGCTCTGCAAGAGTGTGCTTCCATTCCTGGGAAACTTTCTGATATACATATTTCACTGCATCCTTTGCCTTTCCCACAGTAAAKAGGATTCAAAATCAGACTCTTCTCTACCTGCACACTAAGAACAGAATAAAAGTAGAAATAAATGTTTTACTCATCAGAACTCATCCAGTTAGGGCTGCAAGTTAAATAAGCAGACACTCCTCAGACACCTGTTTTGGGGTCATAAAAATAATTTCACAAATGACACTTGTTTCAGACAGAACTCAAAATTCAAATTGCACTTCAGATTCCCAATCAAATGCTTTTTCTATCCACTCTGTGATGCAAGTGCTATATACTATAAGCCTCTCTATATCTCATAATTTCACATATAAGGTATTGAGGAAAATAAAGCAAGATACTAAAATAATTTCCTTGATAACCCTAGGAGATGCAGCACTGAGAAATAATTAGCTGCTGAATACCACCACTACTTACTTTCTCACTTATTCTGACTTAATATAAAAAATGTCTCTCAGATCCACCATGTCTGTATCCTTAAATAATGCTTGGCTGATGCCACTGAGCAAAAATAAAACTGAACACTTGCCCCAAAGCAGAAAAGCTTTCAAAATGTGGTAAGAGACATTGTGTGTGTCTGTCTCTGACCAATCTGTTTCCCCCCGAGTATTCAGGTTTCAGCAGTATCATTTCAGCAATACCAAAACCTAAAGCAATTAAGGTTGAAGATGACACCAGCACTCATCTACCAGAAATAGCTGTACACCATCAGCTTTCAGGACCTCACCACAGCTGCATCCCAACCTCTATTGCAAATTTGAATAGAATTTACATTATATTTAAGAAGCCATATGTTGCAGTACGATACCATTATTGAGCTTAGATGGTTGGATTTTAGGAATCATAACAAAGCCACTCCAAATCTTTTACACTGGACCATCCAGTAATCTTCTCAGAGATTATCAAAAGACATGTCCTGCTATGTACAACCATTTTATGAATTAGAAAAACTGGACCTATATAGCAATACCAGATTTTGTTCTGTAACAGCTCAGGTGCAGCTGGAGTCTAAAATACAGAATATTTCTGTGCCACTTAGACCGCATATYGACAAACTAACAGACTTTGATGGGAGTGCCTGTAGCAATAAGTGATGGTAATCATTTCTAGATAGATTTTTAATGGGTTTACACTATTTCAAAAGCAGATAAAAGCTGCACTTTAATCCAAATTTCACATATTTACCAAACTGACTCATGAGTTTTGGCAGAGCTCTGGGACCCCTGGGGAGAGAAGCTTAAATCCAGGCAGTTGCTGGCCACARATCCTTCCTTGCACCTCCATCTCAAGTGTGGGCACAGGCACAGATGTGCCTGCTTGCCATGACTCTGCTTCTCTGTATCTCATAATTTCACACAGTAACTTCACACACCTGAAGTCAGACAAGTCAGTCCRAGCCCTTTTTATATATGTAGGCTGCTTCACAAACATCTGAGAGTGCACAGAGCTTTAGGTTGCTTTCTGGCTTGCATTTCACTGAGTAGTACTGACAGAGATCTGTTTAGTACAAACAGATCACACGACTCTTATCAGAAGTCAGATTAAATAAATGTCTTGCAGAAAGTAGGATTTCCCTTGAACTCTTTCCCAATAGCACTGAACACACTGTTCCAGCAGACATCTTACYCTGTGTACACAGGCAAGATCCCTCCCCTCTTTCAGCAAAATATTCCACTTCTTCTGCATTAGTTCTCTTAACCACAGTCTAAGTCTAAGAGCTCGTATTGAGATATTGGCTACTAAGGGCTCAAAGTATTTTTTTCAAATTTGCTTTCCAAAACAGTTTCCCCTCATCTTGGCAGTGCTTTATTATTTRTCCCAGATGTTTTTTCTTTGAATTTGGCTGTAGGTTTTAAAATGTCACTATTCACTTCAATGAGCCTTTCTTACAAGCTGTGCTTCCTATAAAGATGTCCTGGTACCAATTCCTTATATTTTTAACCTACAAATTGTGTTGTCAGAGTCCCAAATTAATTATTCTATTATTTTGCCCAAGACCAACATGAAGCAATCCTTCCCTTTTTCTGTTTTCTCAGTCTTATAATGATATTCATAGTCTTCTCATCTTTCTCTCATTTTCTAGTATTTCTGAAAGAAGATGAGAGAATTTTTCCAGGTAATTCTCTGCTGACCTCTAATATAAACCACTAAACTGCTATGAAAATTGTTAGCTGCAGCTGGTCTTCTTTTTAGCATTTTTGAAGCATTTAAGTGAGATCTGCTGATATTATACGACCCATCTGAATAGAAAAACAGGATCCACACATTTGATAAGCAAAGTTGTCTCAGCTGGCAAAGTACAGATGCTTTCTAAGTCACCAACAGAAGCATTATCAGCTATGTGCCTGCATTAATGAAATCATRTAGTCTGGGGATTACAGGGCCCAGCTCTGCTCTCTGCCTCATCCATCATTGACCTCAGAGGGTGATGTAATTCAAAACCAAAACATGGCCTATGGCCAGTACAGGTATTGCCTGCACTTTGTCAACCTGTGAAAGCCCAGTGCAAAACAAAAAAGAAAAACTTGGACTCATGAAATTGAATCTAGAGAGATTCAGGCACCAAAACTCTCCAATTCCAAATAACTTTGCAAGAAAGCCATCTAACCCTAGTGAACATAAGCTCACAAAACRTGTCTTTGGTTCCATTTCAAATGTCCACAGGTACTTTCAGTATTATAAAAATTTGAAGCAGTCCTGGTCTGAGCAATGAGCCAGCCTGGTTTTGGACCAGCATTCTTYGGGTGATAATCTGAGTGTGGAAGCTTTCACTTCTCCACAAAGTCAAATTTTGCAAGTATATGCAACTACCAAATGATRACAGCATAAAAATAGCAAAGGTGCATGAGGAGACTGTTGAGTAAGAATTCACATACAGAAGGAATCCTCGTTCACCCTTTTAATTATTTTAATTATTACACACAAAAAAAAGTCCTCCTAGCTTTCATTCTGAAGGACTGGTCAAAACAAAAGTGAGGAGTTGAAGCCTTCTTGCTGAAGCTGAGCTCCTACACAGAAAAGGAAAATTAATGGAAACAGAAAGAAACATTAAAGGCTATGCCACAGAGAAGGTGGCAGTTGAGAYTTGGTCTCTGCTGGCAGCATGAATAAACCACTTGTGTGGAATGGTGCAAGGATACTCTTGCACATACTGCTGAGCTCTAGGTGATTCTCTCCTGGGTATGTTATGGTTTTTGCTTATTCTTCTTCAATTCTGAACTGAGGTATTTGGGTACTTAATTAGGATTTTGAGACTTTTACTGTACTACTTTCCTGGTGTTGTTCTGGCAGCTCATGAGCAAAACTACTACAYTGCAAGAAAGCAAACTGGAAAGCAGCATTTGTGGAYGTCCCTAAACAATSTWCCATCAGATGGAGCAAATAAATTTATAAAACRAATTTCACAGAAAGCTTTGCAAGAACATCAGGTGAAGCTTTTTTTCTCAGCAGTTCAGATGWGGAAGTGTCAATGCAAAGAGTTTCTTGTGACTGTGTTAATGGTTCCTTGTGGCAGCTAACTGCTGGCCAGCAAAACTCTGCTGAATTAAAAYCCCATTCCCCCTCCCACTGAGAAAATTCAGAGGCAGCAGCAAAACGTACTCTGGGATCCTCTGTATTTCACCACATCTTCTCTCCCCCACAACCCTCTTCTGGAAGAGCACTCAACCAAAAGAACTTGGTAGCAAAGCCTGGAATAAAAGCTGCTTCATATACCTTGTTCCCCACTCAGGAAAGCATAAGGTCTAACCCCAGGGCCTGGCACAGTGCCCAGCTTCCCCTGGCAGCTCCTGGAGTCCAGGAGCTTCTGCTGAATCTGCAGCCCTCTGCAGCTTCCTGGAGAGCTGTTCTTTTTCAGGAGGGAGTAAAGCAAGGAAAGGCTAAGAAGACACTGTGTTCTGTAGGTTTACTGAGGCCATTATGAATGCATAACATTTTTTCTTYCCAGCAAACATAGATTTCTTCAGTTACACACTGGTTATAAAATTAGTTTTATAGGTAATGCAGAGATCCTGCTGGTTTGTAAAAGACATAAGAGAGCAGTAAGACTGATATCAATGTCCATATCAAATATGTGTTCCTCCCAGTACTGATGATTAACTAGTGCAAAGTAAAAATATTTTAATAAGTAACTTAAAAGTGAATTAATTAATCAATTACTGAATTGTGACTTAATTCCTCAATATTTATAAGATATACATGACTGTAAGGGGAAAAAAAAGTTAGCTTGAAAGTTAATGATTGTTTTATGATTTATGATAAGGCCATAAATCTCTATGCCAAGAGGATAAAAGATCAAAGGGAATCATATCCCATTATGAATCCTRAGGCAGCCTGAAGACTTCCTTTCTCATATCTTGTTTCTTGGTAAGGCAAAAATTTGAGCTTGAAGTGGAAAAAAGATAAAACAGGCTCCAACAATTGAATCAGCAGCAGCAGCAGCAGCTCTGGAGCTGAGTTACTATGGCAATGGCACTGCTGCTGCACAGCTTCTTCTAACTCTCACTACTGCTACAAATACTGGTACAGCTCTGCAAATGTACGTGGGCAATACCCACCCCTCATGTGCCACGGGTGGCTGCAGGGGAAGCCCACGGTCCCAGGTGCCCTGATCTCTACTGAACAAAGAGCAAATTTGTGTGATTAAAATATGTGATTTGCAATTTTCCATGGAAACAGCCTTGGAGCAGTAGGGAAGGGTCTAGAATTCTTCCTGATCTTTGGTGGCAGCAAGGTAGATGCTGATGCTTAGAAGATACTTTAWAAACACAGAATTTTTATTACAGGAATTTTAGACWTTTTTTTTTTCAACTGCRACTATCTCATGTCTCTGAATTATAGATGTCTTGTCACTGCCAGGGAAGGATGGTATTATCTTTTTGGCAGAGCATAGCTTGGRGCTCTACATAAGTAATGGATCTAATTCTGGTGCCAGTTTAATAAATTAGTAATTATGACTCTTCGGATGTACAACAATCAGTGCGTCAGTATCACCAGTGTCCTCTTTCCTCTTTGAGGTCTAGATAAATGCATCACCTTTCCTGTTACTGMTGCTATGCTCTCTGCACTAGACATTAAAGGCACATTTGCTCCTAATTATTTTTGAGACAGTATTTAATATTTACGGTCTAAGAGCAAACAGAAGTTCCCTACAGAAATCGGGGCCCTTTATAGGTGTCATGGGAAAATTAACTATATCCCAGCTGAAACCAGGACAGTAGGAAGCATAAATGTAAAGGGAATCTTTGCCCAAAAATATGATTGCTGGAAGTACAACTTCTGCAAGCTCATTAAGTCCTATAAGCAGACATATATGTGGAACCTCAAAGGAGTTTCAGATTGAGAATTTCATCATCCTTTTTATGGAAAAGCAATCCTTTTCACCCATTGTGTGCATGTGCTTATAGCCCAGACTGTAGTCCTGCCAATGCCTGTTTTTAAAGTAGACCCTCTCTGGGGAGCAGATGAACAAGGTTACCACATGTGCATTAATCAATAGGAGGGTCAGTGACAATTACCACAACGAATGGTAAGAGAGAAAACACCACAATTAAATATTATATGCAATGTACCATCCGAGAATTGAGTACGTTTTTATGTTGGAATCAAGGAAGTTTTTGTCTCTCTACATGTTCCATAAACACATTACTGAAAAATAATAGGAAGAAATTCTTTACTTYAGGAAGAAATTATTTGCTGTGAGGGTGGTGAGACACTGGCACAGGTTTCTCAGGAAGGCKGTGTGCCCCAGCTGTAACAGTGTTCAAGACCAGTTTGGACAAGGGCTTGAGCAACCTGGTCTACTGGGAAGTGTCCCTGCCAATGGCCGGGGAGGTTAGGGCTAGACAATTTTTAAGGTCCCTCCCAAACGCTTGACAGTCTGTGATTCTATGACTAAGAAGCAGAGAAATCTGACGGTGCATTTTGCTGAGTGTATGGCTGTACACCAGTATTTGTACTGGATCATCTCTCCTCTGCCCCTTTTTCCTTGTATCCGTGTTCCTTTCTGCCTCTCGGGGCTACGGCCCGGAGAGCCCGGTCCGAGGGCGGGGGCTGCGGGAGCGGTGTCCAGGGGCTGCGGGAGCGGTGTCCAGGAGGGGCTGCGGGAGCGGTGCCGGGGGCTACAGGAGCGGTGCCCGGAGGCAGCGGGAGCGGTGCCGGGGGCTGCAGGAGAGGTGCCCAGGAGGGGCTGTGGGAGCGGTGCCCAGGGGCTGCGGGAGCGGTGCCCAGGAGGGGCTGGGGGAGAGGGGGCCGGGGGCTGGGGGAGAGGTGCCCAGGGGCTGCAGGAACGCTGCCCGGGGGCTGCGGGAGCGGTGCCAGGGGGCTGCGGCCGCCCGTGCCGAGGAGCCCCGGCCCCGCACCTGCCCGGAGCCCGGGGGCGGGCGGAGGGCGCGGGCGCTGCGGCGGCACCACGTGCCGGGGCGGGGAGCGGCGGCGGGGCCGGGCCGGGCAACGCCACCCCCAGCGCCGCAGAGACAGCGACAGCGGCAGCGCAGCCCCGCTCCGCGCATCCCTCTCGCCCATGCCAGGTGCCCGCTGCCGGCTGCGCGGGGATTGAGGAGMGATGGGGCCTCTGCGGGAGAGCGGCAAGGTGAGGAGCCGGGGATGGACGGGGAGCGAGGAGAGGCAGGGGCAGGCAAATCGCGTCCTGCCCCCGCCCTGGGTGGGGGGGGCGGAGGGGCAGGGATTTGCCTGCCCCTGCCTCGATGATGGAAGGAGGAGGGCACATCCGAGAGGTGCCTGACGGGGTGTCCCTTCCCGAGCAGGAGCTGAGGACGCAGCTGGAAAAGGAGGTGTCCCGCAGCCGCATCCCCCGCCTGGTCCTTCGGCCGCAGCAGAAGGTATCTCCCGCTTCCGAATCGCCCTTTTCGGAAGAGGAAAGCCGAGAGTTCAACCCGCCCAGTTCCTCCGCGGGCTCCGGCAGGACTATCAGCAGCAACAGCTTCTGCTCAGGTACCTCCGAGCGATCCCCCCAGCCTCGGGGTCTCTGGGGAGCACGGTGTGCCCCACACGGCCACCCCCGAGGCTTCGCTGTCATCCCAGCCGCAGCATCTGGATGTCGGGCTCCCATCGAGCCCGCATGAGCAGCCCGTTTTACCGATGAGGAAGGGCAACCATTGATTTTTCCAGGGAAATCTAGTATCTGTTCTTTTAATATGTGTCCGTAARCGACACCAGATGTTTCCATTTCGAGTTCTACTATCCACTGGTAAAAAAAAGTTGGCGGTTTTATTGCGGCAGAAGCGTTGCTTTAAAGAAAAAAAATTTGCCTTAGCAACTGCAGCGTGGTATTAAGGCATTTTGAAAAGCCCTTAAATCAAAAGTCGGTAAAACAGGGGAGTTGCTATTAAGGAAATCAGACTGCAATTCCTTTTGGTTTTTTAACAGTGATCTCCGTGAATTGGAACAGAATACGTAGGTGAAGTCTTCACTGTCATACTGAAATAAGTTTTGTTCATTTCAGAATTCAGGCTTCTACTGATGAGTGTGTCGTCAGACATGAGTTGGGCATGATGGCTTCTCTACAGGGAGGGCAGTGGATGGGTGATTGGTCAGAAGTAAATTATTACTCTCCAACTGTAGACAACAAAATGTCATTTTCTYTTCAAAATATTGCATGAGGGACAACTTGAAAAGTGATTTTTCTACTGTTAAATATTTGCCCTGTGTATTGTTTAGCACAATTTAAATGCCTCAACTGGCAGTGAAAGACTCAGATGCCAACTAGTGGTGAGTAATTTTTTAATTCAGTGAAACTCTTCATTGTAAATGACATCAGTGCACATRCATAACAAAATTGAGGGTCACATCATGAACACCTTGAACTCTATATGCCTGTGGTAATTTAAAAGGGGTTTTTTTGGTGTGGAGAAACTAATTTTCAATAATCAGTTTTTTGGAAAGCATAACATTTTCCGTGGTGGAATTGGAAGTGCTGGGTTAGTGATTGGACTCAGTGGCTTTAGAGGTCTCTGCAGCCTAAATGTTTCTATGATTCTGTGAATTTTATTTGAAAATCTGAATATAAGAGGTTTTTTGCAGTAGTTAGTATAACAGCAACTTCACAAGCTTCTTTTTTTTTAGTTCATAAAGTATTTTCAATTACCAGAGGTGTTCCTGGGAATAGACAGGAAYGCTCTTATTTACCTTGGTCTTTACTACAGTGGATTAGATTATTGTTATTACTTTTTTAACTCCCTTCATGAAAAACAGTGTATTGAACACAGTGTACAAGTTTTCTTAGAGGAGAAACACAATATCCATGYTTTGAGTCTAGCTTTGCCAGATTTTGCAATTCAGGCTCAGTGGAATGATCTATTTGGTTATTGTTTAATGAACAATGCAGAGCGTTAAACAAACATCATAGCATTGTAAGAATGCTGGAGTCTTTTTCCCATGCCTTTTTAATCCCACCACCTTACCTGCTTGAGTTTGYATGTTCCAAAGAAATAAAATCTTTTGAAGCTTTCTAGAAATACGTTATTTTTATGATCTCTCCCAAATGGCTGCTTTCATCCCGATTTTTTTCCTTCTGTGTTGACAAGCCTTTCATCTTGATCACTGACATTTTTTTCATCTTTTGGGTTTGTACCCTGTTCTTCAGATCTACTCAACAAGTAGTTGCCACTGTCATCTACCCTTGCTGCCCCACTGAACTGCATAGGCTGTCTTGAGTCCCAGCAGCATGCTGTTTTATTCTGGGTGTGTCTCATCTCAAGGCTTGACAGTTTCAAGGCACCTTTCACAGAGGTGTTGTAGCATGAAATGCTGGTCTCTTAGCCTGCATCTTAAACAACTGCTGATCTCATTTATTTTATTCATCTTTTATTATTTAATGCATGCTGCACTGATTTAGTTGGATTTTTTTTCTCCATGTGAGAGCTTTGTGTTTCTAAAGCTGCCTGCAGCCCCCATGCAGGTACACACTATGTGCTTTGCTGCTCTGAGTCTTCAGACCATACACAGCCATGGATCAGCCAAGGCACTGTCCTCCATCCCAGAGCCTGGTTCASTTCAGTTGTTGCTAGGTTTGATGGATTTTTCACTGGGATGCAGGTACAACAACAGTCACTGACTTGATTTCCTCATTCCCTGACATCTCTTTCCTGTCTTCCACTTATGATCCTGCTTTATCATAGTTCATGTAATTTAGAGTGAAATTCCCCAGGGGCAGCCGGTGGCTGCCAATTCGTGTTTCTGGGGAGGGGATGGTGAACAAATGTGTGGAAAGCTGAGTGGAGGGGCCATAGCTCCTAACCTGCCTCTCCTGGTGCTTCYTCTTGATTGAGAAGTAGCATGTGCAAAAAGGGTATTTAAAATTAGCAAGTAATACCCTTGGAAGAAGAGAGCAGATAGAACACTGATGTAGCAGTATGRGAAAGTTCATGAGCATTTGGATAGATGTCTCTTTTGTAATTTCGTTTGAGCATTAAACCCCAAAGCACTCTTGATAAGCAGCAGATAGGATGAATTGATCCCTGGAATAATTCCTTTCCTCTTTACCCTTCTCTTGTCAAGGTTTTCTCTGCCTTTCTTCCATTATTATTGACACCAAGAAGTTATGATCCATAGATTTCTTTTTACCCCAACAGAAATTTTTTTTTCCCCTCATCCATTAATTATGTATTTTTTGCTTCCCTAGAGTTTCTGATGCTGTCCATTTTTCCTGTGTGCTTACACTGGTCTCCAGTGCCTCAGTGAAGGCTTGGAGTTCCTTCTCTCTAAATGAGGGTAGATCTTGTAGGTGTTATTAATGTTGGTTTTGGGAACCATGGCTGTTCTGCAAGCATGGTGGTAACAGCAAAAAATATCTCTTGGCAACAGAAAAGAGACAGCTTTTGTAATGCTTAGTTTCTTTTGAAGAAGTTGTTRGTTCTGGCTGTGATAGGTTTAAATCTGCATGATCAGCTCCCTCTTTGTCTTTGGGGAGTGAATCAGAGCCTCACTGATCATGTTGGTCAATTAGTTGCAGTTGACTTTATGTCAGTTTTGCTTTGCAAGTCTGTGWGGAACACAGAGTGTTAATCACATCTGTGATACTCCTGACAAAATGTGTATTGAATATTCTTTGTTTCTGTGAATGTGGATGCTGTCTGGATGTTGTGTAGGCAAGCTGAGCTTTTTGTGTCTGCATTCACCATGCACAAACCTTTCTTAAAACCTTAGAGCATCTGGGGTCCTGGTTGTCATTTGATGTGGGAGCACTTCTCTTCTTTGGCTTGGATGTTGGCCACAGAACTTGTATGAAGTCAAATGATGGACAAACACTCTCGCAGCAGCTTTGTGTGGCTCAGCTGCTACTGAGCATTTGCCTGTGTCATGAGTGTTTCTCTCCTGAGTTGCACTTGGCTTCCAAGTGGCTGCATGCACTTTACCTTGTCAGTTRGGCAGAGAATGTGATCTAGATCATCTCAAGCAAGCCTCCTGCTGACCATGGATGCATGGAGGAGCAGCTGCTGGGCCTTTGGTCRTTCCAGTTAGTGTTTGCTTGTAAGAAATATGACACTTTGGGCAGAGCACTGTCCTTGGTTTTGGTGTGCATGTCCTTGGTTTGAAGTCAGCCTGTGCTAAGCTGAGTAAGTGTATTCAGCTTTCCTTTTAAAAAGGATTTTAGTCTGGGATATACTTCCTTTTCTACTTCTGGTTCTTGAATAGCTCCACTTYTAAATTTCTCTGTATAAAGATGGCTTCTTACATGGTACCTTTACTGCAATGCCCAAGCTGTCCTTCAGCCTTTTCTAGGGTGCCATCTGCCAGAGTTTTGGCAGGGAATGCATGACTTTGATAACCAAGATGCAGCTTTGCAGGAAGCACTTGTACATTTAAAAATTAGTTCAGCAAAGGAATTTTTGGCCCAGAGGACTTGGGAAAACAGTTCCTCTTTTCTTGGGCTCACCTGTAAAACTCCTTTTTAATTAGACTGAATAGTCCTACGAGCTGCTGAAAGCCGGTAACATCTCTGTACATCAAGGACTGYGACTCCCTCCAACGCAGTCTTCAAAAATAGGAGCTGAAGCTTCGTTTTTGCTTTTTCTTTAAAATTTCAAGATCTGGCTCAACGCTTATTCAAGTTCTATCCTTGTTTCATAACTTTTTCTTTTCTGGGGTAAAGATTTTATTTAAATCTTGTCCTTTGCAAGTGTGGCACAATAAATGTGCACGTGTGCAGTGGCTGCACTGCAAGCCTGGGGTGTGGGTGCTGTAGCAGCAATCTCAGTGGTGCCATTCCTGTRCTCACTCCCCTGATCTTAGAGATTATTTGCCAGTTGGCCCAGCTATTGATGGATGCTGGGGCTGACTTCACTGTGTGTATCCAAAAAAGCATGTAGGCTTTAGGCAGGCTTATTAAGTCCGTGTGAATGCACAACCCTTTTTGCTTGCCACAGACAAGAAGAAGAGGTTGTATAACCATTACTGAAGAAAAATGCTGTACCTTCTTGCACTAGATAATTTCTCTGTTAGGGCATTGAAACAGATTGCATTACAAAGCAGCTAGCCTTGGAGACTATACTAAATAAGTATGTGTACTGAAATATATATTCCTGAACAGAAATAGATACAGAAAACTAAATTTTTAGTGTTTTAACAAGTCAACAAATTGAGRCCAGACAGTTAGTTTAAATTATTGAAAGTAATTGCTCCTATTATTTGTTTGCATATATGTATGTATTACTATGGAAACAGTGAGSTCTCTCATTCTTCTTGTTTCTAGTTATAAGGAAAAATACTTTGTTTAAATAGTTCCTTACTGGTTTATGTGTTTGACTTTTACKCTGAGTTACTGATTCAAAGAAACATGCTTAAAAGTTCTTAAGTATGTGATACTGAAAGTTAGATTCTCTTTCCTGCAGTCCTTTATTCTGTTTTTCCACAGTCATTTTGCCTTTTTTCAGACTTCTGGAGGTTTTTTCTAGCAAACTTTTGTTTGCAGTACTTTGTAAGGCAGTTCAGTAATGACTGTGATATTAATTTACAAAAACATTGAAACAAAATCTGCTTTCAAAAATACACATATGGCCTTTTTTCATGGTGGTGACACTGGTGACATGCTTCCTTTTCTCACTGCTGCTTCTCTAGAGAATTTCCTGCTGGACCAGCTTACATGCAATAATTTATTATTGCTTCATATTATGAGCCACCAGTTCTGTTTCTGTGGCACAGAGATCTGTTCCAAACCTGGAAATAAGAAAAGTACCTAGGTACGARAGAGCAAAGTCTGCTTGTTCCCCAGTTTCTGGCCTTTCCCTGCTTCCATTTCAACTACAGTATTTATTCCCCCTGACTAAGTAACAATCCTTTTGTTCCTCTTGCCACACAACAACATCTGGAAGCCAAAATATTTGACCTTTTGGATGTTTTTTTATCACCTTTTTATGTGTCTGTCAGTACTGTGAACCTTTAAAAGCCAACCCAGAGCCTCCTAGGGTCAGTGGGACAGTTCCTGTTCTCTCTGGAACATTTTGYATGGTGTGTCCTGAGAACAGTCATCCTTTCTACTACACCTCAGCCTTTCTACTGCCTTTTAGTTGTGGCCTGTTGTGTACTATGGGCTGAATTCTAAACAATTTTCTTCACCACAAATACATAATCCAATACTTTTTTTCATGCAACTTCCTATTGAGTTGAGTATTGTCATGCACTCAGAAGAAAATCACAACTTGTAGCAGGAATGAAACTTTAAGCAGAAGTCTTGGATTTACTTTATGTTMAAAGGGAATCTTGATGTGTTAAGAGAAATTCAGCATTACATATTTTAGATCTACATTTGTAGGATTAGTATATAGCCATGAAATTTTCAGTGTTTTGAAGTGTTTGGGACTAGATTCTGTGGTGCTGCCAAGTGCCATTCTGGGCTTGAGGATAGTTAAAAGGAAAACATGCATGAAACAACAATGGATGGAATATGTTATTTCCTTCCATGAGAAGATCAACCGGGCTACCTTATGAGGTGATGAAGCTGTGAGAGTCACAGTTATATGCTGTAAGCCATGGAGGCAGAGCTATATGAGACCAAATGAGTATGACATGTTGCACCATTTGAGGAATAGGTACAGATTTCTTTGTGGTCTGTTGAAGATTTTTATTTCCAGAATTGGCACCTTCAAAACTGTAAAGAATATTTCWGATTTATTTCTTTGCTGCATTATTGAATAAACCCCATGAAACACCACGGAAACCCATATATAGATTTTTTTTTTTTTTCACTTAATATTATATTGCCATGCTGCTACACATAATATTTCTTATACTGGACGTAGTCAATGCTTCCCCACCAGAGGTAGCAGCAGTGGTTCCACTTCCAGCTGTTGTCCTCACAAAAGATTAATGAAGTCTACTAAAYTGCTTAAACCCATACCAAACAGTCTTATTTTTTAGATTTTTGTTGTATTTTTTTAGATTCTTTTCTGTCCTTACATTTAGTTAAAATTTTTCTATCAAATTTTCAAATGGATTTTTCAGTCCTTTATCAGCTTAAACCCCTTGTCCAGATGTTTTCTGTGATGTGATAATGAAACTCAGGGAGCTGTGCTATTCCTGACCACAGCTCCCCTAGTAACAGCACTATTTTTATTGATGTTTTTACTAGTAAGCCCTTATGCTTCTCTTCTGTAATACACCATTACTGGGGCTATAAATGTAATGACAAAGCCAGTAAGCCACAATTATATAGTCCTCTTCTTTTTCATATGTTTTGACAGAGCTCATTTCAGTCCTGTTTGTTAGTGAAATATTCAAGTAGAAGGAACATTAGTAGATATGCTGCCAAAATAAATTAAAATTAGCTACTTCAGTATGACACAGCAATTGTACAGTCAGACATCAAGAGCAGATACCTTTAAAACATGTTTATGTGAAATCCTGCGTTGCAAAAGATGCCCAAGCTTAGGAGAAGGTCAGTCCATAATTTTTCACCTTCCTCCCTCCTCTTTYATATAATCTCAGTGTCCCTGCCCTGCTGTGACTGAGCAGAGAGGGCCTCTTACCAAAGTCAGTGAGCGGCTCTCATACTAAATTYTCAGCAGTGTTCAGCCTGTGGGTGTGACAGAAGCCAGCTCAAAGGGGCTGGTGGGCAACAGGTGTAAAAGTTGTCTGTACATTGATGATCCTCAGCAATCAGTTGAAGATTTTTAGTCTCGATYTTACTGGGTTAGATTTTATGACTAGAGCATTACAGTCAAAAGTTCTAGCTTGAAAGATGGACTGTGAAYAGCAGGGTGTTTTCCAGATGTGGAATATCTGACAGAAAGAAAAGCATGTAGGTTGTAGGGACCTGTGGACATCATTTCAGCCAGCCTCTTTTTTGAAGCTGGACTGTCCCAGTACATCCCAGCAGCCACGTATTTGTCTGTCAGAGTCTAGAAACCCTTCAAGGATAAGAGTTTGCACAGCCTCTGTAGGTGACCTCAGGGAGTGGTGGAGCTGCTAGCCAGCCTTTGTTCACAAGCAGAATGGAGCATAGTTAATTCAAGTTTTGCCTGCAGAGACACTGAGATTAAATGTGGAAATTATTTGCATGGCAGGATTTTGCATAAGTAGGCCTTCTTTTTTTTTTCCTGACACTGCTGTAGCTGTCCTTGTGCTTCAGCTCTGCTTTACTGTGTTTGATTTTTGGTAAGAAATTTGCCTCACAAGTACATCATATTCTGAGAAATCAAATTCCAAACCAAAGAAGTCTTCAAATAAGTTAAAGTTAAGAAATAAAGTTAAGAAATTACTTTTAAATTTATCAGAATAACCAAAACTAGTAGCATTTTTAGGACTCTGCTTTTAGTGAAGTTAATACATATTTTTCTACAGTCAGTGTGATTTTGTAAATAACAAATTGTTACTAGCAAATTATTAATCTTACAGAGTACATATAATCACATTCTGGAATGGCCTCAGTAAAAATGAAAGGTTTCAGTACAATCAGAAGCTGAGGAGAATATTCCCACTTCTTACCTTAGGCTCTGCTCCCTCAGTGGTTGCTGGAAAGGTCAGGGTGCCTCCAGAGGTATGAGGTAGGATTTCTGCCTGTTGAGACCCTCATGGTGTGAATRTGAATATGCTCCCACCTCTGCCTATGTGTACATACTAATTTTATACTATGGTGTTTTGTGTGCTGCTTTTACTGTGTTTCCCAGTTGTTCTGGAATGGCACTGTGGATCTCCCATTAGCAGTTTTCTCTGCCTGGGCACTGAGCCCTTACACTCACTGGTTCAGCTGCCCAGGTCAGGGCAGTGGCTGTGTTAGTCCCTGGAGAGAGCTGAGACCCTTCAGGCAGTGACTCAGAGTCCTGGGCTGCCTTAGCCTGGRTGGGGCTGTCATCCTGACTCACCCTCCAGAGGAGCCTCCTTCTCTCCTTTTAATACAGAAAGAGACTTCCAGGTGGAAGGTAGGTACTGTATTCCCTTTGGTGTCTGTCAGCAACTTCCAGAATTGCATCAACACCCCTGCCTTCAAGGCTRGCCATGAAGAGAGGACCAAAACAGTTAAAACACTGAGGGTCAAGAAAGGTGAGGTGGGCAAGCAGACTGGGAGATTACCCTGCAAAATTACCCTGTGGAACCCTCACTGCCAATAGCCAGCTTGCAGTGTGCCTTCCTGGCAGAGCTGTGGCTGCCCAGACCAACAGATCCTGGGATGAATGGGAATGTAACCCATTGAATGGCAACTTCTATCCATCGGGTAAAAGCCAGGCAATTGTTTTTGTCTTGGTGTACTGAACATTTAAAATTCTGTTAGAGCCACATGTTTCATTCCAGAATCCACATTTCTTGGTGGAAATTCAGACTATGTATAGCCTGAACACTGGTCAAGGGATCTTCAGGGGAAGACAAATGTTGGACAGTGAAATAGGGATSAGGCAGGAACTGGACCATTCAGCGTCACAGGAGTGCCTAACTCGATCTGGCAGCTAGAACTGAAAGTAAAAAGAAGTTAGTGCTTCCTYAGTGAGAGCATCATTAATTATTTAGATGTATTATATAAGGAAGTTGAATATTCAAAGTTTCTTGAAGCCTTTAGGAAAAGGCAGTATTTTTTTAAAGAAGGTTCTGGTGAACTTTCTAAGATATCTGTGCTGAGAAAATCATCACATCTCAACTTATAGCCTAAAAGTCTACAAGAACAGTGGTTTGTCAGTTGTTCAGAGTATTATCTTTAATGCTGTTGTTTATATTTTGACTTTACTATTTAAGGTTAGTCCATTAGCAAATGTCAGAGTGCTCTGAGCAACTTCCCTGGTGGTTTGTTTGAGGAGACACTATCCCGTGCTTGGCTTTGAAAATTGGCAGGCATGTCTGATCTGGGAGAGGGCTTGGACACAGAATTTCAAGTGATGAAATCCAGCTGATGTTCAAARAAAAAGTCTATTCCCAGAATGATCCTAGGAGGCCCCTGTGAAAAAAGACACTGAAAGAAAGCAATGGAAGTCATGTGTTATAAATTCATGTGATTTTACCTCTTGTGCAAGTAAWTTCAGGCAAGATCAGAAGTACATGCTTTCACAGCATAGTTTACCAGCTCTCTCTTTTTTGTCTTCCTGATGTTGATGTGCCTGAGAAGGTAAATCAGGTCTGCCTCTGTTTCTGAGGAGTCCAGGTCTGAAGTCCTTGGTGGGGCAAAACTCCTGTTGTGTTACAGGAYTGAATCCTTAACTGACCTTGCTGGAAACAATATGCACAGTGTATCAGAAAGTGAATCCCATTGTGGGCTCATCTGCTCCTGTTACGTTTTTGAGAGAGATTCCTTGTCTTGGCCCATTTCTGGGCAGGTGGAGTTCTTCTCTTCCTTCCATCAGAGTTTCCAGCAGGGTTTAGGAGGAGCCTGCAGGTCTGTGGCAACACTGACCACACCATGTCACAGTCACATTTTGTTTGCAGGTGAGGAGCTGAGGAGTCACTGCAACATGAGCAGGGAGGGTGGTCAGGCTGTCTGGAGATGGAGGGGGACCCAGCTGCATGTCAGCTTCCACATGGGAAGTCTGCTGCTCTCCTGCTTTTCACCTACAGTATTAAATACAAATAAAYAGCCTGTTAAGGTTTCCATAGCAGGAAAGATGAAGGTAGGTGCAGACAATTTGGCTGGCACTGAGCAGCTAGAGAGCATCTAACTCTTCACCAGGACTTCTCCTTGTGCCAGGAGGGTGAGTTGTGTGTGGGGTGGATCCCCCCCAATGTACAGCAGAGCTTTGCTTGCTTAGATGGTGAGCACCAGGGTTTCATAGGCAGCTCTTCCATTCTGKGGTAGCAAACATTTTGATTATTTAAAAGGCTGACACAGAAAAATCTTTCTCTGCAGCTTGCCCTAGTTCTGGAAAATTTATAATTTTTTCATGTTTCTGGATAATAGTAGTAGAAGGATTAGAAGYTGTACATTGCATAAAAAATGAATTATCAGAGGAGAGGGAATACAGTAAAATCATTCATTTGCTGCAGCTGGAGTRGGAGTGCTCACCTGGCTATTRATATATCTAAAGGTTACAAGGGGTRTGAGTAGAGAAGAGCTATTCTTCTTTGTGCCAGGCTCATTTTTTCTTTTTAAAAATGCCCTGTTGTGCTGAAAGCTGAAGTTCTTAACAGTAAAACAAGGATATGTAGATATGACAAAATCTAATGGTACAGTGTCACCAGTGTGATACACAGGCAATGTTGGGTGTTTTTTATGCTATTTTAGTATGCATTCTTTAGCTACCTTTTTCCTAATTGTAGTTAATTTTGTACATTTGGGGTTTTTAATGCCCCCATTTTTAACACTGTAGTTTAGTTCTCTCATAGTGTAAAGTTTTACCAGCTCCTGTGGTTCTTCAGGCGGCATCACTATAGCTTTGGGAGCTACTTCTACATAAATTCTCCTGTATAGAACAGATCTGTGAGGTCTGCAGAACCTATGCAGGTATTGCAGTGACTGTATTGGTGGAGAGATGAGGTAAATAGTTCCTTTTGGGTTTGAGTGGGAGCTTTTGGGAGGGGACTTAGCTTGGGTTTTGGTTTTTGTTTTTTGTTTTGAGGGGGTGTTTGTGTGGGGATGTTTTSTTGTTTTTGTTCTAACATAAAATTYGGAAACYARTGCCACATACAGAAAAAAATGCCACATACAGTGGAAAAGCCATAATTCAAAACAAACTGTGCAGGCTGTCACTTATTTTTGAATGTATTTTATTATCAATGTTGTGTGCCTCTAAAGAGAGGATGCTTTGGACATAGCTAAAGCTAATGCTTAAATGCAGTTCAGGGGTTCACTCAGTGGTGCTAATCCACTGGTAACATTGACTCAGCCTGCAGAAGAGACTCCAAATGTTGGAGAAAGGGAAACAGACAGTGACCTGGGAGGAAGTTGCCTCCTCTCTTCTTTGTGTTGAGTTATATTGTGATGTTGACGGGAATGGAAAGGATAAAAGGTAAACTAAAGTCATGTGGGCAGCAATCCTGCCTTAGTCAGGATGAATGTAGGGATAAGCTGAAAAGCTTATTAGCAGTTTTCTCTTTTCTGTTATTTTGCTAGGAACTAATTCTGAGTTGCAGAAGGCAGCAGCAAGGTGGCAAAAAGAGATGCTGTTTGGCTTAATTGGGACGATTTGAAAGAATTAAATGTGATTGTGCTGGATTAGGTGCTTTGCACTGTTACTGCCCTTTGTGCCCTGGGAGGTGTTTCTGGCAGTAGGCTGGGTTGCCCCTTGGCCTGGCATCATGCCTGGCACTTGRCAGAGGCCTGGGATGCAACACCTCAGGCTGCTGGCTGCTCCTGCAGCCTAATGCATGCAGCTTGCTCTGAACAGCCAGCACCTGTGGGTACCTTGCTTGGACTGGAGGCAGGACATGGAGAAATGAGAAACAGAACATTGGATAGATATGGTGTGTCCCTTCTGCCTCATAAATGCACAGTCATGCACTGACTTCTAAATCAATATGCCCAAGCTCAGTGCAAAATGAGCCTTGACCTACATTATGAACAGATGGAAGAGGTAAGTGCAAATTACTTGGCTCAGTTGCACGTACTTCTTTGGGTTTCATGTTAGCTGAAGATATTGCATCAGRAGAAGAGTGCAATTGCATAATTTAGATGGCAGCTTTCATTTTGTCCTGGGAAAGAACAATTCCCAGGATTTCTCCAGGAGAGTCAGAGTAGGCTGTTTGGTTTTGTTGTGTATCAGTTAAACCACCGTGACTTTTAGGGGAACTGCAATTACTCCAGATTACATGGATCGTGATTACATGAAGTTGGAGTTTGATATATGGATTTCATTCAAAATCAGACTGCTTACTTTGYTTTCAGTTGTTAAGAGCTGGAGTGTTTGTCTCCCTGGAGGTCAGGAATCTAGGTCTGTTCCCAGGGTGGCTGTTGATGCCCTGAAGTGCTGGTGTGCCCTCAGAGGAATTCAGCTTTAAACAAAAGCAACCTGTGTAGAACCCTTCAAAACCCTCTCSTGAACCAGGTACCTCACAGCCACTAGTCAAGAATGGAAGAGTTCTATGATCATGGTTGCTTTTAAGTTTTGGGGAACCTATGTTAATTCCAGTTACATGAAATTCCTGACTTCGTGCACRTAGGCTGTAGGTTGTTGTCTTGTTGTTCAGATACGGGAACCTTTCTTGAAGGAGAGCATGTGGCCCCTGCTTGCTCTGCAGCCAATGTGCACTACACATTTGTATCTCGTGTGTATCTTTATGCTGCAATATTCCCTCACCTTTGCTAAAGGAATTAAACTTAGATAGGAATTTTCATTAWGTAGTGCCTGATGTTGTATTTTGTCAGACTGAGTAAAACAAGTACTTGCCCTTTTAGCTTGCCATAAGGTATTCAAGATTTCTTCACAAAATGGGTGAAACAAATAGCTTCTCACTGGGTTCCAGAACCAAGGTTGTACATATCACTTACTGTAAAGAGTTGGAGTTCAAACACTCTTTTTTTATTCTGCTAACTGTCATATACTTATTAGTTAGAAATGTTGATGTTTTCCCTTTTCTCTTCAGATGACACTGGCTGTCCTAGTAGCCAGTCAGTATCTCCAGTTAAGACTCCTTCTGATGCTGGAAACAGTCCAATCAGTTTTTGCACTGGTAGTGATGGAGATTTCTCCAGGAAGAAATTCAGTCCAGGGTCAGTGAGTGAAGGGAACACGCAGCTGGCTCGATACAAGAAGGAGACAAAGACGAGCCTTGTAAAGCCTGGTGAGTATAATTCCTTTCTTTTCCTTAATTATRCTTTCCAATTGTCTGGTATATTTACAGGTGTCTACATACATGCTGTGTTGTGCCACCTGTGATACCAGTAATGCTGACAGTAAATAAAATAGTTGGCTTCTTTCTGTGGAGCCACCTGAAAGATATGAAAACACTACTGTTATTGTATTTTTCATGGAAATAAAATCAACTGACATCTTCACTCTCTTTAATGAGGCTTGGTGGTGATGTCAAATAGCTGAAATGGATTTTAYTCTCTTTCATAGTAATTGCACAGATATTTCAGTGCACAGAGATAAATGACTCTTAATATAAGAAAAAAAATCTTCTGATGTCTGTAAATTTATTGTTGGATCCTGCCTAAACTTTGTGCTGCCAAGCTCTGATAGCTCTGAGGCTAAAAGATCTCAGACCAAGGCAAGAGGACAGACAGCCTGTGTGTGGGAGTTGGGCAGATTTGGACCTGTACTGCAATGGCTGAATCAAGAGTTCATCTCCCAGTGCCTTGGGCTAATGGGCCACCTYAGACCACCAGCTAAATCAGCACTGCTTGTCACACATCCAAGACTAAATACCCAGATGTGCCATTGGTTCCTGTAGTTTTAGTGAGTAGATATAAAATACTTCATATTATGTACAGGCAGCTCTTGATTACAAATGGTCAGTATATTTGTGCTGCTATTTAATWAATCATGGAGGCAGAGTTGTCCCTGTACATAGCCAGCTGCAGAACTGACATGGTTTATGAGCTCAGGTACCTCCTGGCTGTATTAYTTCCAGTCATGTTACCCCTGGAAGCAGTTTAGATACTTCCATGAAAAGCCAGCTCAGATTTGCCAGCACCATGTTTAATCCAGAAACAGTGGGAAATCTGTTGCAAAGTCTCTTCACTGGCTTGGTCATTGGAAGGGTTGGTTAAATGTGACTTAGCACTATCCCTACAAGTTCTTTGGCTCATTTTGTGGTACTGTGTTTCTTGAGTGTTCCCAGTCTCCCACTGCTGTGCACAATGGGTGCTAGGTAATATTTTCTATATGGTTTGCAGTGAATGTGGTATATGACAGGGAAATCCACAGCTGTGGCTACCCACACAACCCTTTTGTTTGTGAACATGAATGTTGCTTAGCAAAATGTGAATAATGAATGCAAAAGGTTTTTTTTCAAATGAAGAGCCCTGTACTCATGGAGAAGAGTTATGCATCTTTTTCAATAAATTATTCACTGTTTTCAGTTTTATACTTGAGTTGCCTTACAATTAGGAAGTCACTAGGCTTTTGCAATGTTCAGCAACTGGGTCTGTTTTACAGAGTAATTCTAAGTTCCTCCTGCCAAATATCTCACACTTTTGTAGTGAAAAGATGTTGAAAATCATGTCATAGTGTGAAAAATTACACAAGTGGGGGACATATCAGACATGGATGCCAGGGGACARCTGTGGTTCATTTTCCTCAGTGTTGGCCACAGGGGTAAATGTGATTTTTCTTACACTGCTGTCTCATTCCATAGCTTCAGGTGTACCCAGCCTCTTCCCCATGACCTACTTGCACATGAATTTCTGGTGACTCAGTGGAGAAGATGTAGCCTCTGTGCAAAGAGGAGGCATCACCATGTAGCAAAACACACAGAGAATAACAAGGGATCAGTAGAAGGAAAGTGGGATATGGAGGAGAATAACAGCAACATGTCCTTSTCATATACAAAATAAATTGTGTGTAATTTTCTCTTTACCAAAAGCCCTTCTTGACTTACAGAGATTATATCCACTTCMTATTAATCTGAAATGGCTTGTGACCATGACCACATAGCAGGATTCAGATATATRAGACAGAAATCCAGYTTACCACTATTTTTTATCATGTCCTGCACAACATTTTTGACACAAGTATATCAATTACTGTGCATCTTCAAAATTCCTGTCATTTTGCTGAAATCTGTCTGTTTCCAGTATTGTTTTCTTGGAACATTCTGAATCTCAGAAGAAGCACACAAATATTTAGATAATTCAGGAAATGTCAGAAAGGGACTGAGGATGAACCCTTGGGAATGAACCCAATGKTTTTGGGCTGTTCCCAAGCTCTGATACTTTTCTGCTTCTGTAGTACATTCATCTTTCTTTTCCATACTTCAGAATACAAAATACACATAGCCTTTTTTTCTCTCAAACAGCCTAAGGCCTTGTTAAATGAATCTAAGCCATCTTCACCTCTTGAAGTATTAACAAAATAGATTTGGCTATCATTCATATTTTATGTAGATTGCATAAAGAACCACACATAATCCTGGAATGCTTTTGCTAAACGCATAAAATATTCATAMTCATGGAGAAATTATTCATTTGAGAGAGATGAAACTGGTTTTTATTGTGCATTAAATCTGAGTCACAGCAGTGCAGAAGTGAATTAGGCTGAAAACCTGTGCTTTCCCAGAGAAGGATGGAGAGAACAGGAACATTAAGGAAGATAATAGAACATCCACTCTTAGAGATAGCTACAAGCCTTTTAATTTCTGGATTTTAGAAGTTGGTCCTTCTTTTAGATGTGATTCACTTAYATAATATTAAAAGCAATATAAAATGTGTTGCAGAAAATGCCCTCACAAAAAGGCACAAAAAGACTTAATTAACATTGGTCTTAGTTTTGTATCAAGATGCTGTGCTGAATCTTACMGTTTTTGTAATCAAATAAACTGGACCATAAGCACTTCTACATGCTCACATTCTTGTGTTGTCCTCCTAGTAAGATCCCTCCTGAATTCCTGCAGTTCTTGTTCACATCCTGTTGAGAACTGTGGGAATTGTTTTGCTTCCTTTTACAGTCTTTCTCATCTTCTTTTTTGACTTCCATGAGAATGCTTAATGAAAGCATTCAAAATCTGCTTCTTTCAGACATGGATAAAGAAGAAAATTTTTAGCAGAAGTTGTGTCAATAACTTTTAGAAGTCTTGCCTGTTTCAACTAACACAGACGTGCATTTAAATCTCTGTGAGCATCAGAATTTGGGAAAGGCATCTGATAGCTGTGTTCAGCATTTCTGCAGAGTTCTGGTCTTCTTGCTTTTGGTGTTACAGGCACATTGGTACAGTTTACTGAATGTTTGCTGGTTGAGCTATTGCTTAGAGCCCATGGAATTGCTAAAGTTTCACATGAAATTATTAAGACCTAAGGCCAGACTAGACCTTTYAGCACCTTCAGCATCCTGCAGAATAGAGGTGTAAACACCACTGCACAAAAGGAGCCCTAGGTGAGCCCCAGTTAGGGTCAGCTCCCAAACCTTCTAAGGATTGGCTGCCTGTCAATCACATCTTGGTACAATAATAAACATTCCAGATAGCAGAGGACTGTGCAAAAAGGGTTTGGTGTTTTTTCACTGCTAATAAAACATCTGGCCATTTATTACTTAGTCTGGCTRAAATAGCAATATTTTGGATTTCAGTGTCATTGAACCTGCTGTGGATTATGTTTCAAGAAGGGTMATCACTGGGAGTTTGGACATTAAAACTTTCTTCTTTTCAGATTTATGGGAAAATCTCAGAGTCTTCCACCACACAGAGCACCTACATTTGTTGGACAGTAGGCAGTGAGCACAAACTGAAAAACATGAAATTCCATCTGGACACAAGAAAACACTTTTTTCCTTGTCTGTGGWCAGACACTGGCACACATTGCCAGGAGAAACTGTGGAATCGCCATCCATGGATATAGTCAAAACTCAACTGGATATGGTCCTGGACAGCCTGTTCCAGCTAGATTTGCCTGCATGGGGAATTGGGCTGAGTGGCTTCAAAAAGTCCCTTTTACCTCCCAGCAATTCTGTAATCCTGTGTTGCTGGACTTTCTTTGTCCTTTAAACAGTTCATCAGCCAGATCTGTAATTAAGTAGTTACAAGGCACAATTTGTGTTTTTCCTGCCCTTTCTTGGCCACCTAAGTACAAGGCAAAGTAAGTAATCTTGTACTCAACATGTTTCCTACTTTTTCCTCGTGAATTTATTAAGTCACCGTAAATGAGTCTTGGGATGGGGTGTCCCAGTCTGAACAAATTCATCTTTGAGGACATTATGACTTTTAGGAGTTTTAGGAGAGACTGGTGGAGCCGAATGTATTGCCCTTACTTGGTTGTGAGTATTCAGTAGATACAGGTGCTTTTTTTAGTTAGTGTTGGAGCTGATAGTGATCATAAAGCAGGCAAGGAAAATTACCCTAGACAACTGGAAATATTAAGACTAGAATTTAAATAAGCCAAACAGATCAGAGAAGAAATGCARGTGTTAACTGCAAAATATGTTTTATCAGTTAACCATGTCTAGCTGTTAAAACATAATACTTTTCCTGAAGTTTGGGRATTTTTTTATTCTTTTTTTAATTGTCTGATATGTGAAGATTAGATTCCCAGGACACTAAATGTCCAGGAACTTACTTTTGGCAGACCTCTATGGAAGCAAGGAGTAGTGACTAGTTAATCCATTAGTGTAAAATTAGCAGATAAATTAATCCATATTGCTACTTATTCCCATATCTCGCTGTATTCTAAAGGCAGTCACTTTGGTTATTTTAAAAACAAAACAGAAAGGTTTTGATTTAGGTTGTATTCCTGATGTCTGGATGTATTATTTTACAGGTCTTTTGTCAGCTCATTCCCTCATTTCCATCTGACACAGTGGGAATAGCAGTGTCTAACTGATGTATGTGTGTGCACGTGCTTCACTTGAAAAACAAGAGTTGGTGTGTAGGTTCTGTGAGAGGATKGTCTTATAGGTAATTCTGGAGATTTATTTCACTGTCAAGAACTTCCTTCTGATTGCATAGGACTTTATTTTGGAAAGTTTGATAAAACATCAGAAAGACATGTTTTATCAGCACATTTATCCAAGAACATTGTATCTGRTATTTGCATGACTTTCCTTTATTCTCTGTACCAAATTTCTGCAAGCAGTTGGAAAATAATAGATCTGTTGTCCCTGTTGTTCAGGAGCAGCAGTACAGAATACAAAAAACAAGTTACAGAATGTGCTAACTTGAACAATTCTATGGCACACAAAGAAATTCATGAATCTTTTTAACTACTGGCTAGGACATCTACCTATTATGCTGAAACACTTCTTAAAATGCTGATGTTGTACTGTGTATTCTAACACAAAGTCACATTGTTTGGTTGTTTGAAAAAAACCCCAAACCAATGCCAATGGAAAACCTGTATTTGGAGATAGCAAAGTGCCCTTGACTGATCCTGAAAACAAATTGGCATTCCTCATTCCATCCCCCAAAGGTAAGAGCAATGAGGTGTCTGTCTTTTTGCTGTAACTTACTTARCAGCACCTCATAACCCACATTCCAAGACTGCCCCTTTTTCTTGGGGGAGGAATAATTTAGTACAAGGGTATGTCAGAGAACATTTAACCCGGTTAGAAATGCAGYATTTAATCAGTGAACACCATGTTCCCATCCTGCAGCCAGTGATAACCATACTTAAGTGGTGAAAGTGGGAAATTCATGCTTCCATTCTTGGGAATATTCAGTTACATAGATATGTGGCTGGTGTCACATGCATGAGAATGCTGAAATTAGGAAATGAGCTGCACCAGGTTCAGCATACTTTAAATAATTGGTCATAGAACAAAAAAAGGTTCTGAAGATTGACCTACTGAATTGATACCAAATGATGGAACATCTTGCCTATGACTGACCATTAGTTCTTCCCTTAAATTACTTGAATTAATAACTAGGAATCTGTTGATCTGACAATGTTAATTMATAAGTGTAGAGCATAAATTCTCTGACAGGTACAGAGGAGACTGCAAGTGAAAAGAGGAAGAGCTAAAGCCTAGGTTCCCTGAGTAACTTAAACCAGATGAGGAGGGCTTTAACTTGAGCATTGTTTCTTTAAGCCACTTGGTGTTTGGCAAAGAGCAGATGCACAGTGGTCAATTACTTGGGCTTCTGGGAGGYTTTTAATCTGTTTTTAAATCATCACCTTGGCAATAAAAAGGGAGGAAATATCTTTCTCAGATGTAAGCACATGCTTTGAATACTTCACTTCTATCMCACACCTGATAGCAGCCATTATAACCATCCTGAATTCAAATCCAACCATATGCAACATTTGTTTCCTGTACAGTTYCAGTCATACTCTTTTCCCTTTCTAATATGTGTATTTCATAATTTCATTTGTAACACAAAAGTTTCTGAGACCTTTTCTAGTACAGCATCTAACTAATACAGTTGTGGCAGTTTTTGACCCTATTAATTTTTCTCAGTTACTTTTGCTTTTCTTCCTYCTCCTTTCTCTTCACCTTTCATTTTGCGCCCACACAAAATAGCTACTGATGATTTTCTAAATTAAAAAAAATGTTTTTGGATAATAATTCAGTATGTACTGAGTCCTCCTGCATATTTTACTCCTTTARTTTCATGTCTGTTGCTGTGGAGCTGTGCATATTTGCTTGCCTCACCTGCCAGCTCAGGGAGTTATTAAGGCCTCAGTTCCATGGGAGCCAGAGGAGCAGGGTGTGCTCTGGTGGGGATGCACATGCACATCTCACCTTCCAGGAGTGAGGACACTGTGTCTGTGTTTAAATCTGTCTGGCACAAATCCCTCACCTTTTGTGATTCAGAAGAAGTGAAATTTGAATCTAATTGTCTCCTTAGACAACCTTTAATAGCAGRTGGGGTCTGACTCTCTCTGGTCCAAGTGACTGGTTCCATTGCTCAAGAGACACAAAACAGCTTTAACAGGTGAACCTGCCATTTCCCTTCTAGAGGTTACAGGAGCTGTTTTGGAGGTGAGAGACATGCAAATTCATGGTCTTCATCYAAAATCAACAAAGCAGAGATGGCCCCCAATTCATCTGACCTCAATTCCCAATTTGTAGTGTAAGGATTAATTATCTTTGCCTGCATGAGTGCACTGAGGTCTTACTTTGTTTTAAAGGAGGTAGAACCACTGTATCTGGTGTGTGCTCTTTCTGACCAAATAATAAAGCATTTACACTGGGATTCACTGGTTATGTTGACTGAGAATGGGACTCAGATTGGCTCAGACATGGGAGACTTCCACGTTGGTTTAGATGAATCCTACTTGCATCTCCTRTGTCCTCATCAGGCCTCTGACACCTCTGCTGTTGGCTTTTATTGAAGTCAACCACAGTCCCTGTGGCTTTTCTTTCTCTTTTTCGGCTTCTTTCTTTTTTTAATGGAAAGGGAAGTTCTTAGATATTCAGTTGTGCAAGAAAGTTTGTGCTTGAAGAGCACACATAGACCTTGAAGTAGGTCTAATTAGCTGCTTTTTCCTCTTCTATTCATCCCTGATAAGCTTAGGCACTCTCCATTTGTCACTTTGTGAGGACTGCTGCCCAAGCTGCCTASCATTGCAAAGGGAGATTCTGAATGCCATTTTGGCACTATGCAGTCACAGAAATTAAATAATTTTAGGACTAAGTAAAGTCCTAAAGCTAACTAAATCAYACTGAAGAGAAACAAGTGCTCTGAAGCTTCTGAAAAATAATACTGGAATAGAACCAGAATATAAATATTTTAAGCAAAAGATGCTTAGAAAGGTAGGTAAAAATTATTAGCATAGCAGTAGGTTTTTCATTTAGATTTATATGTATTTTAGATTAAARCTTTTAATTTAAACAAATTTGCTTGAATTGATGTGGAAGAACATGTTCAAATACCCAAATATTTCTTAAAAACTTGAATAAGCAAAATAGAACTACAAGCAGTGCTTCAACTTCAAAGCATTTCATAGCGTTTAACAAAGATCTACAAATTTCTGCCAAAGTGGCATAGAAAAACTGTCTTTTAATTCTGTGTCACAAATATTATAATTCAACCCCTTCTAAAAAATTATTTTAGATGTTGCTTAATACAGACATAGGTAATTAGTGAGTGGGTAAGCCGTGGCCTCTCAGGACATACATTTCTTTTTTCAGAAGATTCGTAGGCTGCAAGAAGTACCCAGATGTCAGAGCAAAAATAGAGGATACAAAAAAAGAAACCAGCAAGTTGTAAAGGAGAAATTAAAAGGCTGAAAGCCTGAGTCCCACCTGCTCTACACAGAGGGACCTGCCCAGCTCAGGGCTGGTGGCATAGGCCACCTGCAATTCAGGGCCTTGGGCAAAAATCTGCAGTTACACACCTTCTTCCTTACAAATAAATAAATAAATAAGTAAATAAATAAATAAATAAATAAATAAATAAATAAAAGGATGCCCTTGTTGCTTAGTGCAGTAAATGGAAAAGAAACTTAGATTTAGATATCTCTGTGAGGCTTTTGGGGGATGGACAGCGGAGAGGAGCACTCTGGTGCAGAGCCGCCGGGCAGGCTGAGGGGACGCAGGGTATCTGCTCCCAGGGAAGCTGCTCCACTTTAATTTAGTTACTCTCTTACTGGGSTTCAGTTCCCAGCAGGCACAGGGTGACTGATTGATGTCTCTCTCTCCCTGGCCCATTAATTGTGCTGCTGCTGCTCCAGACACACAGAAAGTGGGGCAGCCACAGTTCCAGGGASATGTGGCCTGGGGACGCCCGCGGCCTGGAGCTGAACCTGGCGCTTGGGCCAGGAGAGAGCCACACTCTGCTGCAGGTCAGAGTGAGCAGGGGGTGTGGGCGTGGGGCTTCTGCAGGGACTGCCTGGGACCCTGCACAGGATGAGATCCCTGCCACACCACACATCTTTTAGACCCAAATGACTCCTGATAGGAATGAAGGTCTCCTGGGGCTTGCGGGAACGTGCTCCTGCATCAGGAAAAGACAGCTGAGGGCCTGGCATGAGGAAGGCCCTGGGGTTTAGAGGTGGGTATTGAAGATGGCAATAGCCGTGATCTTCAGTGAAAACAATAAAATTGTATATTCAAGCAGGTTTCTGTGGGTTGCTTTCTCCTCTGCTAATCCAGAGTGGAATTTGAGCCAAAAAGGAGAAACTGATGCTATACACACTGCACACTCTCAAGTATTTGTTTTTAAATGTGTGCGAGGTCAACATAGAACATGCCTTAAAATGTGTGTATTTACTGCAGTGAGTTTTCTGTGCCTTGTGGTTGCTTTCTGTGGGTTTCAGCCCACTTCACAGAATGAAATACTGTGCATACGAAAGAGTCCATTGTGAATCTTCCATTAGGAAATTTTTTTTGGTCCTTTGCTTTTAAATTACAATCTGTATTATTTATGCCAATGTTTAAAATAGCTTCCTAACTTTCCCTGGTTGAAGTATTCTGAACCTGCTCCAGTTACATTTTACTATGCACAACTCCCACTCAGCAAGAGTTTTTATTTCAAGTAATTCTTCATGAAATAACACAATCATAGCCAGAACCCTGTGTTGCTGTTACATAGTTTTCTTTATAGTTTTCCAGCTGTATTCCTCCTCCTTTGATAAACTRTGTTGTCAGTATGCATTTTTGTCTTAGAATAAACAAATTGGATTCCCTTAATCTCCGTTCATAAACAGTGCCCTGTAATGCTGTTATCATTATTGTTGACCTTTTTTGGAATTTCTCCAGGTTATTAATGCCTTTTTAATGAGAATCATGGGATTTAAAGTGTTTTCTGAGCAGTGTTTACTCAGGAATAGATAGATTATTTCCTTTCCTATTTTTCTTTTATCCCCTATTGCTTTATTGTCTGACATCTTACTGTGTTCAAAGCAGAGAGATGTAAACAATTGATTTGGGGGTTGCTGCCAAATCAAAACATTAAAGAAAACCTTTGTTTCAAATTGAACAAAGGCCTTATTCGATCTAAAATATTTTGAACTTTGGGGATTTATTTTTTACCCCATTTTTAAAAGAAGAAAGGCATTTTTTAGTTTTCATAATTAAAGCAGCATTTCAAACAGAAAGTAGAAAAATCTGATTTTCCATTTTTCTGGCCATGTTTGACTTCAAATCATAAATATTTTCAGTGTTCTCTGATCTGGGTTTTTTTGATGACCAAATTACTACCTAAAAGACTTTTTTCCCTYGGGGTCATTGCTTCAAATACTTTTGAGCAGTATTGAGTGGATAAGTCTATATATTCCTTATGTTTATATATCTGTATTTATTCATAGGAATGGAAAGCTAAGGGAATGTCTTTATTTTAGCCATGCAAATCTCACTTACGTGATTTCACTGTTGTATAAAAGACATTGCTGAGTGGGTGGTGACTGGGCTCAGAAGTGGAAGGTCAAGCATAAACAACTTATTAGATCTCTGCAGATAGTGGTGTTGTTGTAAACATTTGGCCTATTTAAGCAATGGTATTTTACTTGCTTTTGTGTACCTAGGTATCTAAATCCTGATGAAGCYGTGCTTTAGATGTCTTCACTCTGTTTTGGTTCTCTCTTGAAATTAAGAATTCTGAGCTTGGGAAGAGCCTAGGAGAAAGGAGGAACGCATGTCCAGTCCCTGTTTCAGTAAAGAAACCACAATATTCATAAAATAAAACCCAGCAACCAGAACAACTAGATAGAAGTTGKCCAACTTCGCTAAAACTTTAGATTGTAGAGAATAGTTGTCTCAGCTGTGTTGTGTAAAGGGTGAAGTCTTCTCATGGAGATGGGAGCTTTGGGAAATTCAGGCCTGTATGGATTTCACCTGTGTAGCAGGGGTTAATGAAGATAGGCATTCCAAACTGGGTGGTTTTATGGAGGAGCTGGAGAAGGGCATGACAAGCTGCTAGGATGGGACYTCATCTCTCTATCAAGTTCTTACTGCTGGATGCTGTGTTTCAGGGGGTGTGATGGGGAGATCATGGGCAGCATCCTTCCAGCAGCCTGGCCTTAAGAATCCCAGGTGGAGCCTTTCTTTCCCCAGTAAAGCAGACAGCATAAAAGAGCTGTCATTGGGCTTGTCTTGTGTGGATCTTGATTTATGTGGTGTAGTGTGAAACACCCACCCAGGTCTCTCGAAAGAGGCACCAAACTGTTCATCACTTTTTAAGGTGACCTGCTTCTAGGCATGCACAGAAACAAGAGTTTGGCAGAGCTGAGAAGCTTTGCTGAGTGAGAGTGGTGGGAGGTGGTTCCCAGTTGAGATGTCAGTTAGGGAGAGGAGAGCACCAGTTCCAAAATTCCCATAACACCCCCCAGGAGCTGGAGACCTCATTTTGTAYATTCAGCCTCCAGCCACTGCAAGGTGTACATTGCTTCCCCAAGGAGTCTGAAATGTACTGCCTTTAATGTKGATTAAAAAATAGCAAACCTGTTTCATAATAATGTACTTTATATACACTGTTACATAAAATGTGTTTAAAAGAAATGAAAATTCTGCTGGGTTTCTTTCATGTTTTTGTTGGTATTACATTGTCTTGCTTCCATGCTGAGGCACTTCATTACAGGTTGGTGTTCCACCTTTCTTAGATTCTGTAAATAACAGAAAGCTGTTTTCTTTTGAAATCTGGGCAAGCTGTGTCTGTTTGCTAGAGCTGGTGGAATACAGCTTGACCACAAACCTGCAAGGATTAATAAGCTGAAAAAACACGGGCTTCTTGTCTGTCATTTTTGCTTCTTAACAGTAAGAGTGAAAAAAAAGCAGCAAATGATGGCAGTCATAACTTAAAATGCATTGGCCTCAGACCTACCTTTGATTTATTACTGTAAAAATATAGTTTATGCAACCAACTGGGTAAGGTTTTGCTGTTCTTTTCCATAGATGGCACTTGAATTTCATTAGTTTTTTTGTAATAATTTCAACATGTGTTACAGTAAATATTTGACTAGCTTACAACAAATTTTGCTTTTCATCCTGGGATTGTGGGGTTGTTTCATCAGTTACCTCCCAGATATGTTTCTCCTTCCAGTGTTTTTCCCTTGCCTGTTGAAAACGTCAAACTGATTTAAAATGTTTTATGCACATTAAAATGAAAACCGTATGTCTTATATTAAGGGTGACTATGCAAAAGCTTTCACTTGAATCAGGTTTTGCATGCAATTTCATGCACTTGCAGATACACTGTGCCCGTGGGCCTGTGCAGCTCCTTGCTGTGCCCCAGACAGCTTCTCTCCTCCTTGCACACTGGAAGCAGATTTAGGAGATGTGTTGAAGGGGCCTCTGAAAGCCCTTTGTTAAACTTCTGCCACCAACGTGACGGGAGGGCTGGGATCTTTTCCCAGTCTGTGATGAAGTTTGCTGCCTCTCTGTGTACTCCTAAGTTATCCCTGCCAAAGATGACATTTTCCAGTTCCTAAAAATACTTCTGACCAGCCTATCCATTTCCCTTCAAACAGACCAAATAGTACTGCTCAATGCATAAAAAAATCCCCTGAGGTGATACTGCATGGTTGCTTATAAAAAATACTTGTCTGTAGGTGGATTAAAGATCTAATTTATAAAACTGTCAAATGCAAGGTAGGATTATGTTATATAACTCTCAGTGTATTTTTTGAACCTCCAGTTTCAATATTTGTATTGAGGTTGGTACAGCATCCTTCCGTCTCTCATAACAAAGAGCCTTTTTGTTTGAACATGAAGATAAGTTCTCCAGATTGTTCCCTTCTGCTCCATGAGCATATGTTCCCCCTGACAAAGGTCATTTCAGGCTGAGAAGAGTGAAATTATGGGAGTCTTCTGTTAAGGTGTTGTGAGAATGGCTCAAGCTACATGTGAAGCACCAAAAAAAAAACAAACAGGTAATTAGGTCAGGCTGACTTCTGTATGACAAATATCCTTAAAAATACGTAGAGCAGCAAAAAACTCTAACTTGTAATGCTCTTTGTCTACTCCAACATCCGCTTTTGGCTTCTCTACAAATCAGTGAATTAGAAACAATTAAGAAAAACACAAGCCCAGATCATAGTGATATGCAGAATATGCATGATGGCTCCCAGCCAATGTCAGTRATTATTTTGTGGTGACTGTGTTTGGAGAGAAGAGCTTGATTGATTGTGGTTTCACAGAATACATAAGTCACATTATGTATTCATGTTGAGATCTGCAGTGCTTATAATTTGCATTAGTGTGGTTCAGATTGCTACTGAAAGTACAGTACTTGGATCAGAAAACTGCTTAATGAGATTAATTATTTGATAACAATCCTTCTTTCAAAGTAAAAAGAGTAAGCAAGAAGAATGAGCGAAAATCAAGATAAATAATCATTTGTACAATTGTATTTAGATCCAAACACAGGGAAGCAGGATCTGTGTTGCAGTCCTTCCCAAAAGTCTGTCTGGTCTTGAGCTGGAAGTCTTCTTGCCCAACACGTTTGAATGATTTATGGAGACCCACACTCAAAGTTTTGCTCCACATCCCCTCTGACTGTGGCTCTGCCAGCTGCTCAAGTTCCCAGCTGTTCCTGGGCCAAGCACTCAGCTGAAATGTGACCACAGACCTGTCTGCTGAGGGAGCACTGTCGAGCAGTTGGGTGGATGTCCACCCAAGAGTGGGGAGTGATGGCTTCATTCATTGGCCAGTGCAGTGGGATAGGGAAGGGATGGCTGTTGGTACCCTTAGACTGAGGATGCCAGACACTGGTGTACTCAGTTTCTTGCCATTATTCATGGAGCACAATTCACMAATGTGAGTTTGATGACTAAACCTCACCTAAAATCAGAGGGGTGATTAGGCACTAAAATCCATGATTCACAGCAGAGAGCATGCCAGACATGCCCTCAGGAGATGCCAGAGAGAAGTGCCCATCTCCCAGACTTAGTCACCTGCCTGTAGTCCTGGGTGTGTCCACATGCATGCCTTGGATTCACTGTGAACCTCCGTACCAGAGCCAGACATCTCTGAGTGCAGGCATCCAGCAGGTTTCATTCCTCTGAAATACGGGCAGTGCTAGTGCTGCCAGCCTGTGCTGGGTCACACCTGAGGAGAGCTTGAGGAAAAGGCCTGGGTCCAGTGTCCTCTTTAGACCAAAGGAGCTCACATCTACACCTCTCCTAAGAGTCCCTGAACCAGTGCAACCTATTTGGTGTCCTCAGCTTCCTCCCCTGATGTTAGACCTCATTACAGTGGAAAAAGTGACACAGGCAGAGCAGGTGGGAGCAGCTTCTGTCACACAAAGATTACAGCAGTCCTCATGGAGGAGAGCTGTGACCTGCTCCTTGCTCTCAAGGTTATATCTGCTTTTACCCAGATACTGCTCAGTGTGAAGTGTAATAGTTAAGTCCAAAGTAAGAGTCTTCCATACAATAACCCTAAGTCAAGTAATAAGTCAAAGGCCAGGGACTGGAACCAAAACCCACTGTCATCTATGGTCTTTACTCTTTGAATTCAGCACATTTCCCACTAGGAGACTTTGCCCTCAAAATGGGTCATTTTTAAGGGTGTTATCTGAAGAAAAGCCTAAAATCTGAAAGCAAGATTTCATTGCTGCTTTGCAGCTCCTTTTTTTTTTTTTTAACGTTTTTCAGAGCACAGGAGCCGTGTGGTTTTCTTTCCTAGGTTGTTTGTGGTRTACAAATTCTGTCTTACAGGAGCAACCCCATATGAAATAGAAAAATAAAAGCAGCATTAGTGCTTCCTGGAAAATACTACTTACACTGTTAAGTACTGGAGCTAGAGATGTTGCTGTGAGTTAAASCTCTCAAGATAAATTGAACCAAATCTCTTAAAAATACAGGTCCTTTCATTACTGKGCATTACAACTGAATTCTTTCTGCTTTTCCAGCTGTTTCTAATGACTTGGCTGGATATTTTTTCACACAGTCAGGCCCAAGGTTTTCCCCTGGGGTCTCTAAATCAAGCTATCTAGAGAGACAGCACACCACTTACTCCTCAAGTAGCTGCACCAAAGTGGTTAATATGTCTGCATATTTTGGTCACTCTGCTGTATAACAGTACTTTGGAAGGCAAGAAAGCTCAGCAGATTTTAAGTGCTTTACATTTTAAGGACAAGCTGTTTCTGTCAGCACTGTTTTATTTACAGCTCTGTTTCACTGGCTATATGCAAAACCTACTTCAAGACTGATACACATAAAAAGAGGTCATGTTTATGGAGTCAAAAGATAGGCTCTGTGGTTTATATACCTGGTAGCCCCAAAGTACCTGGTCACTGCCKGTAGCAGGTGAGTGCAGTGTGTGTGACACAGTCACTGTGCCGCTGCTGGCCCGGCACTGCTGCCGAGGCAGTGCACAGGGTAGAGTTAAAGGTGAGGCTTGTCCAGMGCAGGACGTGGGCGCGGTGGCTGCCCTGCGCCGCTGGGATAAACACGCAGCGGTGCCAGCTGGAGCCGGCCCTCGCAAGGCAGCTCCTTCTCCCGCTCTCAGTCCCGCCCCCAAATCCGCAGTTGCATCATATGCAGGGTGGGAAACCTGCCCTTGAGACACTCGTACGAATCTCCCGGTGGATTCCGGTGCTGCGACAGCAGAGTGTGAGCTCCCCGAGCTGTGATGAGCTCCCCGAGCAGATGCACCGCGGCTGCCGGACCGTGGTCACCCTGAGTGCCGCTGCCCGGGTGCGCTGCCCACACGGCTCGTCACAGGCAGCTGGCACGGGCTCCCTTCTCCTCCCTCTGTGTCAGCCAGGGACTGTCGCGGCGCTGGGAGGGCAGCAAGGAGGCGAAAAGGCGGCGCAGAGTGATGCTGCCTGCAGAGCAGCTCGGTGCCGCAGCCCACCGAGCGGAACCGTGCAGGGACAGCACCGGGTTCTGCAGGTTTCACTCCTGCTTCTCACATACCCATTCCCGGCAAAGGGCAACCCTGGAAAATGTGACGGTACTTGGTTGGCCATCCCTGTGCTGTTCCTCGCATCGCACAGAGCAGTGCAGAGCTCTGCTCCCAGGGCGTGGGCGTGCTGCTCGCAGCCCGCTGCCGGGCGGGGGGAGCCGGAGCACGGGCTCCCAAGCACGGAGCCCCCGCTGGCTCCAGGGGCTGCGACACTGATGGCTGCAGCGTGGGAGAATGTGAATGAGTGAACKCCAAATGACATGCTGCTGGAGCTAGTGACGCAACGTGTAGCATCTTTTGCAGGAAAGGGTTAGTAAGACAGTCCTTTTAAGAGGAAAGTCTCTGATTGGAGCTAAACAAGTGTTACAGCCAGTTAGGACAAAGGAACGCGGGGTTGAGAAATGTCAGTCTCTTTCATAATTAGCACTAAATTAATGGACTGTTCTAGGGCTTACATGTGTGAGCTTTTGTCGTTACATAGTCACAGTGACAAAAATAGTCAACAGGCATCCTTAGGAAGCTGTCAGTCTGCAGAATGGCCTTAGGAGAATGAGAAGCCGTGTTCAGCTCCTGCCTGCACTGCTGCTAGACAAGGGGTTTCATGATTTGTTAAGATATTTGTAAGACAGAAGTCATGTCTACCCAGGAGAATATGTTGCAATGGATATTTTATGGATAGATGCCATATTATTTTGCTCAGAGATGTCTACCAAATGGGAGAAGATTTAAAGTCTCCTAAWAACATTGCTGTCAAGCTCTGCTACACACAAAATTGGCTCAAACATCATTTACACACTTGGAACCATTACTAGCAGTGACCCSTTTAACTTATAAAATGTTCTCAAAGATCCTATAAATAGCCACATGCCTAATTTTAAACATAAGTAGTCTCCTGTGCTAAGTGTTAAGCTTGTGTGTAGCTGTTATTAGAACTGGGGCCAGAAAGGTTAGTTCCTGCTTTGCAGACACMGTTCCTGGTCTCAGATGCAGTTCAGTCTTTCAGAAAGCTCTGCTGATGGTGTGGTTGTGTTTCCAGGCTCTGCTGGCTCTTACCAGCACTGCCCAGCCCTGCAGCTCTYGGTGCTCCATGCCAGGCAGGTCAGGGAGAGGCAATTGTTAAGCCTTGCTGCTGGGCAATGCTTTCGATAGCGAGATCTGATTATGATGTGATCTACTTACCCAGAGGTGAACCTGGGCTGGGGCTCCTGCTCTCTGCGCCACAGCCAGGACTTGCCTTGGGAAAGCTGCTGGTGTCTTGCAAGCGCAGGAATGTTTGGGGAACCTGAATGCCAGAGGTATGMCATCTGTGTGATGTGTTTACCTGTTTGGGTCTTGTTCAGAAAAGTAGTTTTGGGTGTAATGTGATACCAAGAGATTATTTGGAGTGTACATTGCTCTTGTAGATGGGGATATTTTGTTTGTCCRGAAAATTCTGTTGGATCTTTGACCATCATATCCCATGATAGTTTTGCTTCTCCAAGGAGAGGGTCACTCACATTTACATCTGTAAACATGATATAAATACTCTGTGAAGCCAAGTGGCTTTACTRCTTTCCTTCCCTCCCCTTGCAAATTTGCACGCAGCTCTGATCTGGTTAKGACTGTGTTGGATTGGATCTGATTATCAGGGGTGTTGTACTGGGTATAGAGCTAGTTAGAGGTGCTAGAGCTGGGTCCCTGGGATCCCCTTTTGAAGAGCTAAGCTTTGTATCTGAGCACTTTGAAATTGGTCTGAGGAATATCCTGGGATGGGCTGATGCAGAGGCACAGAGAAATGGAGGCTGGTCTCAGATGTCATGAGGTAGGGAAAGTATTGGGTTAAATCCAATCACATCCTAAAGCCAGTTGTTAAGTGTTGCCAGATGGTAAGAATGGTTGCTGGCTGTCTCACCCTCTTTAAGGCTGTGAAGCCAGGCTCTGACAAAGCCTTTTCCCAGTCTAAGGTGTTCAGGGTGAAAAATGCACCCTTCACCATCAGCTCTGTGAAGAATTTAGGACATACTGAAGACTAGAAAGTCTAGCTGCTACAGGGGGATTATGGTGGCTGCAGCTGCATCTCCCCTGTGTGGAAATGACTGCAAAAATKGCAAGTTTGCAGCTGCTGGCTTCGGGATGTCTATCCATGGGATGACACCCAGAAATTCTCAAGTGAGAAATGTTCCCACTTGGTTATCTGCTGAAAAGATGTTGGAGAATTACTTCCATCTCCTCAGCTGAAGTCACCATTCATTACTCTACAGCATGAGACCYGGGTATGGCATAGAATGTTGGCCATTGGACTGACAGATTGGAAAAAAATTACAGCTTTGGTGTGGGTTTTTTCCAGAGGATAAGACTTTCTCAGTATATCTATCTACTGCTGATCTTAGCAAAATGAGAGCACTTTTCCTTGTATATGCCAGAGCTTGTGAAATAAAAGCTGTGATTCATAGAAAATCAGGAATCAGATAGATGACTTGGTACCTGAGAAGCACTTGAGACCTACATGTGATTACTGGATTATTTTAAGGTTATAAGAACTGCTTCACWATGCTTCTGTACCACATGAAAACCTGCATATGCATGTAGAGAAATATATTGTTAGTCTGTGCAGGTTTRTACCTGTATATATGTACATTTAGGTTATCTCAGAAAACAAACCAGAAGCAGTGAGCAGTGTTTCTGTATGAGAAATACCCAGTTACAGTGGTGTATTCCTAGTCACTGTGCTCCTGAAGGAGCCACGTGAGCAGCCTCATCCATCTATTGATGCCTGTGACAGAGCAAACAGGTTGTCACAACAAGTGTTCCTGTCTGAGACCTAAAATGGCTTCTGTAGTGTGAGGGTTTTGTGTCCAAATGTTTTTTCTGCTCTTGTTGAAGTGCCAGTTCTGAAGAAATGTTGAAAATCTGGAACAAATCCAGCTCTTGTCCTCAGGGATGTTTGAAAATCCATGCAACCTCTGAAATGCACCCAGAACAGACAAAGGAAGGATGCTTGTGATTCACTGTTATTTTGAAAACAATCTTTGAGTTATAATTTCCATCATGTTTTCACTCTTTCCTTTTCCTTTCCAGGCAGTGAAGCTGATTTTAGCTCTTCAAGCAGCACGGGCAGTATTTCAGCACCTGAAGTCCATATGTCGGCTGCTGGAAGCAAGAGATCTTCTTTTTCTCGCAAGTAAGCAAAGCAATTTTTCCTGAATATTGCTAGTGCAAAGATAGACTACTGTGTAGGGTCTTGCATTTTAAAACAATCAGGTTAACCCAAGGCTCTTGGGTAGCACACTGGTGGGAACTGCAATATAAGAAAGAAAAAAAATGCTGTATTCAATTTTGCTGCACARAAATTGTCAGTATGCCAGATCAGCCAGCTGTTGGGGTTTTTTTTGTTTATTTGTGGCAARTATGGGAAATACAATCCAGGCATTGGCTGGAGTGGAGATAGAGCTGAGTATGTTAGTTAAGAGCAGTATTTCTAACCAGTTAATCTAAACCTTTTGGTCTTARCACTTTGTTTTATCTCTGTCATAAATTGTCAGCTCAGCTTACACCTTTCCAGATCCTATTTTTTGTTGTAGGAAGTATTGCCTTTGATGTTGTTGGATTTTTTTTTTTCTGAAATACCCTTGCCCAGCCTATAGACAATAAAATAAAAAAAAAATCCTATCTTGTCATCTGTCTAAATGAACCTTTCATGAAAGATTTCTGTAAGATTTCTCCCTGTCATGTGTGACTTGCAAATTCAGACAGCTTGAGAACACAGGGGCATTGGGATGGAGCACGTTGTGTTCTGCCCACGCAATCCCTGCTGGTTACATTTGTGGAGCAGGAGGAAGGAGYTGAAGCTGACAGGGCTGGTTTCCTGCCCGTGTTGGAAGGGCTGCAGGCAGGCTGGGGCCGGCAGCAGGATACCGAGTGCCTGAGTCACACCGGCGGCCTGGAGGTCCCGATGTGCCCCGGCGTACAGGGGGCATCAGAATGAGGCTTTGAGAGCCCTTTCCTGTTGTTATCATGAGACTGTTAGACAAATAAACACTACTTAGGTTCCCTCTAGGTTACATCTAATCAGTGAAGTTACTGGCTGTGGGGAAAAAATGGTACTAAGTATAATATTAAGCCATAAAATCATCTTAATTTCAGTAAGATTCAGTAAGATGTACTACTGTGCATTTCAATGTAACTTTAAGCTAGAGCATACTGACATGGTGCACTGGGCAGAAGTCCTCTGTAACAAGGCTCCTTCAGATGCACTGCTATGTTAAGCACAGTGTCTGCAAGTTCTGCCACACATCAGAGTTGATGATACACTGTATAAAGTGGAAAGAGATATCTCCTTTGCAATATGTTCTTTTTTAACTTTTTGACTTTACTTGCTATGAAACACTTCAGTGYTGTCACAAACCACAGTCCTGTACTTCATTGTAAAATAATTACAAAATCACCCAAACCGCAGCAGTGTGATGAAGGTTCACAGCAGCCACTCAACCATCTGTTCCTTATAAACTGTTCCATTTGCAGAGAAGGGAAAAAACCAAGTGAAACAATTTAAAGAAGAGATGTTGCTTCATAGYTCTGTGGTATTTGATTTTTTATATTCAAGCCTTCTCTTTTGCTGGCTGGGTTTGCCTTTTTCTGGTGTTTTTTGTTTGGGTTTTTTATTTTATTCTTTTTAAACCTGCCCTTTCATTACCATTTAGAAGAACAACTTGACGGGAGAATGAAGTGTAGCAGTGTAGGATGACAAACCAAGTGAGCAGGAGAGGGACACATCCCAGGAAGCTGGCCTCAGAGCACTCCAACCCTTGGGCAGCTGTCAGGCAGGGAGGGTGCCAATTGCTTTCAAGCACACATAGTTGACAGATTCTTTAATAAAGAACGGGAAAAGAAAGGTAAATATATATGAGAAAAACTGTGAGAAAAAAAGGAAAATACTGTGCTTCCCTTTTTCTCTTTTAATACTATTTCAGYCTGCTCTCCATGGGGTTCCAACAATATCGAAGTGAATGAATAGCTGACCATGACAGATGAAGCACCCAGTATGCCAAAGGCAGAAAAGAACAGTGGCCCAAACAAAAATCTTTTTTCACTGCACACTGTGATCCCTCAGGCTGCTTRCTGAGSAGCATGAAAGCAGTCTTAGAGCAGCCCTCCATGCACAGGCACCACTCCGCAGGCCTGGCCAGGGAAAGCTGGAGTGTGGTTCTTTTGGCATTAGTCCAGACCACAGGCCTCTCCTTACTTAACAGAGTCAAAGATTCAGGGAACATGGATTATCTGATGGAGTACTGGGAACTGTGCTGTCCATAGAGAGATGTAAAATGGCTGAGATTTCCCTAGAACACGTAATTCAGGCTGAGAGCCCCCTGCCAGTGAAAGAACATGCAGTGGCTGATCATGTCAGAACCTTATTTCTTTCCAGCCACTCACAGTTATCTCTCTGGTTTATTGTTTAGAGAACTTTGTGTGTAAAATAAGACACATAATGTGCTGTGTGATGAGAATAATGCTCTCACCATTTTGGTTCTTCTCCAGTCGCGGTCCTTACGGTCGGAATAATGGATCCTTATCCCACAAGTCTGGAGCCAGTCCCCCYGCTTCACACGGAAAGGACACTTCATCAACACTGTGCAAAAACCATCTGAGTCCTGCTAACATCCATCAGAGTTACAGGGCTTCTTCAGCCAGCAGCAGCAACTCKGGCTCATACAAAGGAAGTGACAGCAGTCCAGTGATGAGGCAAGTCTGTGTGTCAGCCTCTGGAGCTGGGTGCATTGACACCCTCTCTTGGCTGTGGTGTGGGAGCAGATGTAGGAGTTGCCATGCAGGTCATCTTGCTCCTCACCATAGTTGTGATGCCTCATATAGGTGACTTAACAGTCAGCAGGGTTCTCCACACCATGTGAAAGCTTTATTGTTTCAGCACTGTACAATTCAAGTTTACTTTAAGTCAAAGTCTTCTGCAGTTTGCTTTCACTCCAAGGCAAGCTATCTCATGCATTTTCGTGCCATTAGTTCTCATGAGGATTTACTGGTTAATTTGTTGTAGAGTTCATTTCACTTTGAAGAGTTGGGTGGGGTAGTGTAGGAAACATGATACACTTGGGTGAAAATTCTCCCTGCCTAGCCTTAGGCACCTCCCTGAGGAGTGCAGTTTCCTGTWCAGGAAAGAACACAGATACCTGCCAGAACATGTGACACATGTTGCAGAGAAGAAATGGCCACCATGCTGCTGCTGTTGCCCTCTCCCCCAAACAACTTAGCAGCCAAGCATGTAAGATACACACCCAAAGCTGGACAGGATGAGTGTAGATTTCAGTGGGCTCAGCTTTATAACTCCTGTGTGGAGCTGAACTCAGTCCTTGAGCTGCCTCACCTGGCTGTCTGTAGATGGGAGCCTTGCCTGGCCTGCTCTTGGACACACCAYCCCTTTGGGGTGAGGGGATGGCCAGGTATTTTAAAGTTAAAAGCCTCATTTGATGCAATGACACTGAAGCCAAGTACAATAAATAGTAGCTACAAAGCAGCTTTTTCCTCAAGTACTTTGATTTGCAGTGTGAAGTAAGTGTGTGGACACTGAGAGCCCCAGATGAGTCAAGCTTTGCMTTTATCAGTAATTTGGGATATTTTTCATTCTGTCAGGACTTAAGAACTGTAAGAGTGATGTTATGTGATGGTTTGTTTTGGGTTTTTTCAGGCGATCAGGGAGATACAATTCCTGTAGTGACAATCACAGCATTAAACCACAAAATCCAGAGCAGTATTTGACTCCTCTGCAGCAGAAAGAAGTGGCAGTACGGCATTTGAAAACCAAGCTGAAGGAATCTGAAAGCAAACTTAAAGAAAGGTAAACATCACTCCAGAAATCAGTCAGAAAGATGTGTTTGGGAACATTTAGGGGTTAGAATCCTGAGCGGTTTTGCTCATTTCTTGATCAAGAAAGTTTCCATTAAGAAATTTGAAATATGATTAGTCTGATTAGGTTGTTTTCTGTAGTTCAGGTTTCAGAGTGTATTAAGGGGATGCAAAACAATGGGTTTATTTATAAATATAGCTGTCTCTTTTTCCTTTTTGGAACTTTCATAATAGAATACTTTAATAGGACAACTTTTTTTACAACTCTGATTTAAATTGAGACCTTCTATACATAAAACAGTTTCTACCTGCCAGCATGTATTACTTTRGTGTCCTGTTCTGCCTTTCTCAGGGAAGTAGGACTGCAAATGTCCCCCTTTTCCCCAGTTAAAGAAAATTTCATACCCAAACCACTGTGCCCATTTGTGTTTTTGTCATTCACAWAAGTGATTTTTTCACAATAGCCCTTTGTATGGATGCTGAGCAGAGAAGTGACAATGTGCATTACGCAGCAACAGATGTCTCTTTTACWAAAACTGCTCTCTGAGAGCTGGCTCTCCAGCACAGACACCCCAAGGGGGCACAAAGGGCAGTTTGAGTGGAGCGCAAGACAGAGTTCCAGGGACCTTGTGCTCTTCCTCTGCATCTGCAAGGCCTGGAACTGGCATAGAACCCCCCTCTCCCCTACTTGCTCCCCTTGTGCTTGCAGCAGCCTCTGGCTCCCTGCTGGGGGAAGCCAGCCATGCGCCTGCAGACYTGAGCTCCCTGGCTCTCTGAGGCCAGCATTGGCTCTGGCAGTATGTGACAAGCTGCTGGCAGGCACTGGGGATGCATCCAGGCAGCTGCTTCCCATTTCCTCCAGAGCGAGGCAGTAGGGGAGATTTTTAAGCACTGCACGGGTTAGACCTGACCTAGAGGTCACCACTTGTGCCTCAAATTGTCCAGGATCATGGCACAGCCCACAAGGCTTTGTGGGGAGGTCAGTGACTCCCATTGGCAATCAGCTGGCATATCTTGGCTCTCTCAGAGATGGCCACAAATGGCACCTGGAGAAATTTGCTTCCTTCTTGGAGCATCTCAGCAGCAGAGCTTTAGCTGTATGGTGGGGCCTCATGTTGACTTCAGCTGAGCAGTCAGCAGAAGTGTTACATCATTTTTATTTTGCTACAGGGAAACAGAAATAGAAGAGCTTAAAGCTCAGCTGGGACGGATGAGGGAAGACTGGATAGAAGAAGAGTGCAATCGTGTGGAGGCAGAGCTGGCCTTAAAGGAAGCAAGAAGCGAAATTAAGCAACTTAAGCAGGTTATTGAAAGCATGAGAAACAGCTTGGCTGAGAAAGACAAAAAAATTCAGAAATACTTCATAGATATAAACATTCAAAACAAGAAACTGGAATCTTTGCTGCAAAGCATGGAGCTGGCTCAGAACCACTCTGTGAGGGATGAGCAGTGCCTGGAGTACACGAGCGACTCGGAGGGRAAGCTGTTAGCATTGTGTGCCACCCTGCCAGAYAGCCCYGTCACAGAGGACCACGGTCTGSRGGAGGTGGCAGACAGTGATCTGCTTCTYAATGAGGACAGAGCTAATGGGAATGAGTCATCTGGAGAGAGTTTGACCACCACAACCTCTGAGTTGAGTGATYCAGCTCCCTTCAGTGCTGCTGTAAGTAAAGAGATGCTTGAAATCATTCTGGATGGAAAACTAACTTACTGCCAGGAGGAAGAAAAAAGCAACATGACAGTGGAACAGGCCATCCAGACTGATGTGGTGCCATATAGCTTAGATGTGGAGCAGCTCATTCAAAACATCTTCAGAGCTCAAGACACCTGTCCTCTAAGCCCAACTTCTTCACTAAAGGAATTGGGTGAATTGTCTCTTGGAAGCTTCAGTGATTCTGGTATCATAGTAGACTTAACTCCAAGTGATCCCAATTCTGCCATCCTTTTGTCTCCTATGGAGTCCCCATGCAGGAAGGTGGAGCACAGAGTTAATGAAAACCGTTTCATGAAAGAACTTGATTTTACAGAAACTCATGATGATGAAGCCTTTGAGTATGTTAATACAGGAATAAAGAGGAGATACTGGAGCAGCAGTCTCCTTGGGGATCTTCTGGCTGTAGCAGCCCCTGTTGTACCAACTATTGTGTGGGCTTTGAGTACTCAGAGAGGAGGAACAGATCCTATTTACAATATTGGAGCGTTGCTTCGTGGTTGCTGCCTGGTGGCCCTGCACTCTTTACGCCGAACACCCTTCAGTATCAAAACCTAAAGTCTGCTCTGTGCCTGGGCACCAACTGGCTGAGGCAAAGAGAGATGATATAGATCACAAAAGGTTACTGTATATTCTGGCAGAGTCCGTAATTTGCTTTTGACTATTTGATTTGCACTATAAATCACTTCAAAMAACATGTTCCTTGTTTCAAAATAAAAAATAAGCTGAACCTCGTACTTCCACAAGATGTTTTTAACAATACTGCTGCTTACAGAAATAGTCCTCCTGCTTGCAGGCACCATGTCCCTCCCCTTTGCTGGTGACTTTTTGGTGCCAGTGCATTGCACAGTGAACATAACCAGGGAAGTGAGGAATTCCAGCCTAGTGCTCTTTCATGTTCCAGTGCTGAGCTAGGATTAAGCTCAGTCACTCTCCCTGGATGGTTCACTGAGCAAATGTTCAAGCACTTTGCTTGAAGCAAAGTGTTGTTCAAGCACTGGCTCAAGGGTAGTGAGAGATGTGTGAGGGAACAAATGGCTGGAGAAAGGTGGSGCATTTCTCTAGACAGCACTAACCTTCCCTTAGGGTATCACACCTGTGCTCCAGAAAGCATGCTAGCGCTTTCCATTTGTTGTTCAAGTGTCAATTCAATTTAGAGGTAAAACCCGTAYTCCCCAGGCAGCTTCCAGCACATTGTTTGTGCCTGTCTCATGTAGTGCTCTTCTCAATTGTGCAATTGCTTGAGCATTTCACTGGTCTTGTGCGTATACAGGGACTGTAACCAAAAATGTACATTGTTGGGAATCTTAACACTTGTTACAATGGTAAGTATAGGMGTGGATACACTTTGACTCTTAATGTTTTAAAGTCTTTATGTATTGGAACCCGATAGTCTTTTGAGCCCTTTGAAATACTATGTATAAATGTATTGTGTTTTAACTTATTGTTTATTTAATTGCTTTATTGTAAATTACCTTTATAATCAGAAGTTCAGTAAAGCATGATACAAATGTCAAATGTGTGAGTGTTTTACTGTAGAAAGCTATTAAAAAATACCCCATTCTAGCTGAGCTGTCAGGTACAGGCTGAGCTAGGGGAGGTACTGTGTCAAGTACTGTTCCAGAAGAGAATTAGACTGAGAAAACCTGAGTACAGTTCCACGTGTAAGCACTCACCAGGCTGATTAAAAGCTCCAGMTGAGCTGCACACACAACCTGCTTTGCCTCACACTGCATTCACAAATGCAAGTGACCTAATCTTTAACCCAATGTAATCACCTGGAAACCTGTAACTCCTCAGTGCTGCAATCCCAGAACAGTATCAGTCTCTCTGGCATTTAACCCATCTGCCAGYCCCCTGGTATCAGTGTGCATGCACACTGTGGCCATCAAAACATGAATTCTCCACGTCCAAAACCTAAGATCTGGACAGATCAGAGGACAGCAATGCTACCCAGCAGGCAAAACAGTGGGATTTGTCTGGCTCCACCGAAGCTTTCAACACCACCTCTGGCCATTTAAACCTCACTGGCCTTCCGTTTTCCCCTTTAGTAAAACAAGTGTAGTATTTCCTTGTGTGGCCCAGACAAGAAGGGATCCAGGGAAGCCTAACAGTGCCARTCTGCAGCTTTTGGGAAGGAAGTTATGAGTAATGCACAAAGGGGTGTAATTGGCCATGTGTGGGAGCATTTGCAACACTCAAGAGGGTGATACTGATGCTGACAGGGGTGACTTGCACACCTTTCACGTCCCTGTGACGCCCAGGCGGTGAATTATTTTGTGTTTGCAGTAGAGATTCTAGAAGCTTCATTAAGCATTGCATTAAGGAAGAGAACTCTAATAGATAATTTGAAGTAATATAATCCCCATCTAACATGGATGGACATGAGAGCATACTGCTTGCATTGCCATAACTTTGTCTTMCAGGCTCCCCTGCCTTCTTGGGTGCCCACAACCATCTGGCTTGTGACACTGTTGCAATGCACATTGCTCAAATGCCACATTCAAGACGTGTTTTAAATTATAGGGACACTAGGGCCAAATTTACCAGTTGGAGGTATGTAAATTTTACACAACCATGGAATTTCATAATTCATGAATATCTCTTCTTGCAACTGAAACACATTACAGAAAATTTTATTCCTACATCGAAATATGTCTGTGCAGGCCAAGAAAGCAGTATTTTATACCTGATATTACCAACTTCATTACCATGTTAAATTTTTCTTTCACAGCCATCATTGCTTAAGTGAACTTTGTTTTGAGTGACAGTGAAATGCACCATAATTTAGAGAGARAAGTGATCTTCAGTTCTAGATACATTCACAAGTGACTATGTGGGGGGTTTTTACAGCAAGAGGCAACAAAGCAGCAAAAACCTCCACTTATATTTAAGATGCCAATAGGCTGATCTTATAATCAGAACAAAGTTTCTTTCTGCCCTTAAGATTCTTCAGTCAGTTCAACTCTGATAAAGTATTTAACTACTACACTCAGCAAGAGGGGACAGCATTCTGATCACATCCCTGATAAAAGCCTTTGCTCTGATCTCTATCCAAAATTCACTTTGCTTCTAAGCCTCCACCTCTTCCTCCTCCATACTGCAAGGACATAGCTCAAGGTGCCTTTTGTTAGAACACACCTGAATTACTATAATGCACCAATCCCAGACTTTGGTCTTTGTTCCACGATCCATAGAGCATATGCCAGTTGTTGCTCCAAACATACCAACTTAGCTTTTTTCCCCCTCTAATATTACACTTAGTCTAATATTAATCTTAGTCATCTCTAATATTAATCTTAGTTGTGTCTCACCTGAATCTCATTGGTGCTGTACACAGCTAGGGGAGGACCATCAGCCTCCCAACAGTTCCATAAAAACTCCCATCTTTTTTTCCTGAGTTTAGGAAATGCTCATAGCCGCACCTATACCCCACTGGAAAAGCCTTATCTCAAAACACACAGGTGAGGAGCACATGCAGCTCATATGCGATGGGTAAAAATAGTGGATGCTTGAATTCAGGCTTATGGCATAGAAACCAAGTCAGCTCCTTCCTGGGCTGAAGGGATGCATGTTCATAATCCCATCATACATTGTCTTTCTAATCCAGGAACAAAAAAAGCCTTTCTTTCATATTCAGTTTAAGAGGTACTCAACATGCCCTGCTGCTGAAAATGYTGAGGCTCAGGCATTTGACCCCCTTCCAACCAGAGATTTATCTCTATCCTATTCACAGAATCACAGAATGCATCAGGTTGGAAGGGAGCACAGTGGGTCATCTGGTACAATCTCCCTGCTCCAGAAGGGTCATCCCAGAGCACATGGCACAGGATTGCATCCAGRCAGATCTTGAATATCTTTAGGGAGGGAGACTGCAACCTCTCTAGGCAATCTGTTCCMGTGCACATTCAACTGCACAGTAAAGAARTTCTTCCTCATGTTGAGGTGGATTTTCCAATCCATCCATTTCTGCCCATTGCCTCTTTTCACACCTGTTTATGTCCTTTTGACAAGGCTGTTCCTAACTTACAAGTACACATTCCTTCTTCCTTTCCCTGCAAATCAACTCTCTCTTAACCCCAAATTGCAGAAACATATTTAGCACTTTTTACATATACCTTATATAAGAAGTGAGTATTTTGCTCCAAATCCCTTCAGACAAATGAACACAAGACCTGGCAAGCATGAACAACTACAGCACAGTCATGGATGATTTTTCAGTCATGCTGGCAGGTCAATCCTCCACAGTCAAGGATATCAGTGAAAGCAGTCAAGTCCTGCTTTCAGCCAAGAAAGAACACAAAAAAAGCACATGGCCAACAACCAAAATACAAAAGAGAAAAGGAGGAGCATATGGCAGCAGGAAGGAAAGAACAGAAGTGTACACAGGGGTGTACAGAATCCTCAAGATAGTATCAGAGCAGCAGCCTCAGGAAGTTTAGCAGAAGTGTTTTCATATTTATCAAGGATAAAAATCAAGATATAGGAAGAAGGAAAGAAGAGAGAGCACAGGAAAAAGACAAAATCAATAATAATGCATGGGTTATCACCATTCAAGAGACTTCCTCCAAGAGCAGTGTCCTCCCTGCTGGCACCATGCCAACACAGGGCTGGGAGGAATCTCTAGAGCAGCTGTGCTAAAGTTTGGCAGGTAGATGGAAGGAAGAACAGTAAAACAGTACACAGSAAGAGGGAAAAGCAATGCAGGAGGTGGCAGAACTCAAGGGTTTTTAAAATGGCTGAAGGCTCAAAGATCAAATGTGCTTTCATGCTGTATTCAGGGGCTTTGTTGGCAACTTAGTAACTGGCCCACCTGTTGTTATTTTTAATAAATAGTATTGATTTACATCTATTTAATATTGTCTCAAAAATAGCAAGAGTAATCACTAACTTTCTAAAAAATGAGACCTAGCTTCCAACAGATCTYGCTTTAAATAGGCAGTAGATAGCCAGTCTCCTTGCCCTGTATCAGCAATAGTGAAAGCATTGTGACTGGTACCTCCTTGCTTAAGTGCTGTTAAAAGGACAAASAGAAATTGTTATTAAAGCTTATTCATAAACTTTCTCATCTCCCATCCCTTGTCAGATAGTTTGAGGTGTGTAGTAGGAGCAGATTTGCTTGCCATACTGCTGCACTGAAGTCTGGACTCAAAGCAATCTGTTCTACTCCAGCCAGAACATTTGTGCAGAAAACATGCATGGCAGTTGGTTCAAAATCTACTTTAAAATTTGTTGGCTTCAAAATATATTTTAAAATTTAACATCTGAAAATTGCCATCAAATCAGTTTACTTGTGCAAGATTTGAACCTATATGGCAAGTATACTTAACATTTTAAAAAATTTTCTCTGTTACTAAAGCCATTGAAATTAATTCTTAGTGTCTTGTTTTCTCAGTTACTTATACTCTAAGCAAAACTTGTGCCAGAACCTACYAGAACTTAGTTACAAATTCTATTTTTGTAGGCAGGAAAGATCTAGTCACATGCCCCCTCTTCCCCTTCCTATTCTCTTACAACTGACACTTCCTGTGCTGTCCCCTGGATGAACAGGAACAAGTCTCACTGACGTCACTCATCTGTCATAAGGTGAGACATCCATACAACCCATCAGTCTGGGATAATGGCACCCCCACAACAGAACCTGGGAAAAGCAATCACTGAAGCTCTGGGCTGGACACAGGAAGCACACAGACCCCCCCCTCCTCCCATCCACCTCTTTCCAGCAGACACTGAACTACATTAAAGCACTGTTGCCTTCTACTGCACATTTACCATTCACACKTCACCAGGAGAACTACAGAGYAAACATATACAGTATGTGTGCAAAAAATGGAGTTTGTAAAGTGCTTGTAATTGAACKGAAAATTTTTACACTAGCTTTATTAGCAGGAAGACATGATTTTTTTCTCAATTATACTAACTATTCAATGACTTACAAGGTGTGAGGATTCCTACCTGTAGGAAGTATAAGAATTTCTGCTGGAAATACAAATCTACCAATACAAGTAAATTATTAAAATGTTCTCTCACATTCAAGACAGCCTTTGTAGGAAAGGTGCACCACTCCTGTGTAGTGATCCCACAGCTGGTAGTCACTGCAGTGTCACATGTAAATGGGAGCACAGGAAGCTRCAAGTGACTAAGTGACAAGAAACCCACTTTGAGTGTTCAGCTGCATAACCCACCAGGAGCACATTTTGAGTTCCATAGTAAGTTATTTTCTTCTACCCAGGTCAATATRATCTCTCTACTTGAAAAACTTTCAAKTATTTACAAATACTTTTATCAAAGAGCAAAAGCAGACTTTTTTATCAGGCAGGARGCAAAGGTTTCTTTAAAACTGTTTAATTACATGTTTCAGGTAAGCACAGACAATACAGGTAGATTTCCCACCAATCAATATTTACATTCTTTTCTCTAGGCTTGAGCTGTTCATTAAGAGTGTTTTTCAATCAAATCCTTGTCAATCACTTTTGCTGCAAAAAAGGGTGCTGGAAAAGAACTATTGCAGGAAACATTCCATCAAGGCAATGATTTTCTGTGGGGCTTTTCTCCTTTAAGAACTCCGTACCAGTAGTTCAAGATATTTTGGGAAAATTCTGGCTTCCAACATGGCCTGAAGAATGCATTGAAACCAAGCAGTGTGTTGAAGTCCTATAAATAGTTAAATCAATACCAATACATATGTTGTGGAGCTGAAATTCTTTCTTCACTGGCCCTGCCATTCCTGTGTGGTTTCTGTTACGACAGTTTTACACCAATTTTGTTTTGTTCCTTTTTCATTAGCCTTTGTGCCTCTTTCTCCATCTTCTTTCTCTGTTGTTCTGCTGCTCTTTTTTCCCTTTCTGCTATCTTCTGTTGTCTGTAATTAAAGAAAACATGAATGGCTAAATAACAGACACAATTTTCAGCATGGTCATACCTCAAGTTCCTGCCAATACATAGGTTAATATAACTAATAAAAACAGAGCTTCAGTYTGTTGTCATTAGGCTCAGAACAGTCATTCTTTTACTGTGCTGAAGTCATTTTTTCAGATTAATTTAGAATTGTAGAACATTCTGAGCTGGAACCCAAAATGATCATCAAAGTCCAACTCCTGGCCTGCAAAGGACCATCCCCATCATCCCTGTGAATCAGTCCATATGCCTGAGAGTGTTGTTCAAACAGTTCTGGAAGGCTTGGTYCTCTGACTGCTTCTCTGGCAAACCTGTTCYAGTAATAACCCTCTARGTGAAGAACCTTTTCATAATATCCAAYTCAATCCAATCTAGTTTTAAGCAGTAATATTTGTTCAATTGTTCTGCAATTTAAAAGCCACCAGCTTCTCAAAGATTCAGAGTAAGTGAATCAGTGAGAGTACAGGACAGTTGTATGGCCTAGAGCAAAAACTAAAAATCTATCTAAGGCTTTCAGCAGCAGCTCARAAGTTTTGAGTTTTTGCTGGTTTGGGGTTTTTTTTTTTGAGATTGCACCCATTATTGTACATTCTACCTGACAGTTGACAAAGCTGTCAATCTAGCAATATGCAGAGTAATAATATTTGCCACATTACAGTGGCAGATTTTTATATTCCCACACATCTGAAGTGATGCAGAAGGGAAGAAGTGCTGTGCACACCAGCCAAAGTATGGAGTCAGTGACGTTCCAGAAAGCCACAAGGTGTTGACGCTGCTGTTCATGTGCAATTCTGAAGGGAGGGACCGCGGCAGCTCCTGTTTCTCTCCCGGAATGAGCCGCAGCACACGGAGCTCCTGCACACAGCGGCGGCTCCGCGCCCTCTGCAGGCTGGGAACTGCCTTCAGTGCGCCCAGACCTGCGCCTTGCCCGGACACAGCCACAGGCCAACAAAAACACTAACAAGTGACTGCTGTAACTGAAAATGCRTGAGCTTAACTGCTCCCACTGGGATAAAAATCTTCGCTGGTAATCTAGTCTGAAGTTGCAGATAGGAATCTAAAATTCGCGGAAGAAACTAACTTCCAACTAACTCAACTGAAAATGCAGTTTATCATCTACTACACCAATTCATCACTGACTGGAAAATTTCAGTGCATCCCAGCCCAGAACCTGCTGGAAAATGGGGAAAARGAGACTACAGGAACTTCTCAGGCTCTGACAGCCTACTCTTCAGCACTGTCCTTCTGCATGCCTTAATTCCAGGGAGCATTTGATTTACYGTATGTGCTCATTTCAACTGTTATGCTTATACATAAACTCACTAGAGGCCACAGCATGATCCACTGCTCATCAGCAGGACACAGCCCATTTCAGCATGACTGATCATGGTTATTACACTGACATTATTCTGGTCTTACTAAGCACCAACATGTACCAGACACAGCAGGCTAAGGGAGAYCCTTACTTTTTCTGCACTCATTTCATTCTCAAAAAGCAACACTGGAGTATAATCAGCATTACCACTCGGGAAAGTTAGGGAGACTCTGTCCTCTATCTGGCAGTCTGAAATATTACACAAACTTCTTGCAAGTGTTACACTTATGCATTAAGTCACCAGAGTGGCCACAGGATCTTCAGATCATTTTACAGACCAAGATGCAGACTTCCAGCAGTAAGAAGAGACTCCACTCCACAGCACTTCCTTACTACACTCTGATGCAAACAGCCAGTCCTGTCCAGTAATATACTTAAGTTTTACGTTAAATGTCAGATGTTAAAAGACACCAGTGATGTCTACTGCAAGAAAAACTAAACCCAGAAGGGATTTTCTATATATCTTGCTAAAAATCAGCCAGGACTTTACTCATTTACAGATAAACATTATTTCTGTGTCATGAATAAAACAAAGGCTTTACTTCACCCAGCTGGGATACRGCTTACATAATGACCAGCTGTACTGAGGTAGCCAGCCATAGCTGGACAAGTGGTAAGCCACAGCTGGAGTTCTGATCRTGTTCTAGCTACTAGAAATATTTAGACACAAATCCCTTTTATAACAACTGCAGTTTGATACTTTTTAGTGAGGCCAAAAAGAAATCCTATGAAAAGTAACCATTTGAGTTGAACCCTTTCAACAGTAAGGATGATAGACTGAAACTTTTAGGACAGGTTCAACCAAACAATATGACACTGAAAAAGTAAAGCTTTTGGGAAACCCCACTGCTATCACCATGTAAGAGAKCTCTTTTCCTAAGTATTCTARAGCATGAACCTGACAGTTGGCAAAGAACATAAYTTTGACCATCCTGGAAATATTCAATGCAGAAATTTACACTCCAAGAATAAACTGGCATACACATACACCATATAATTTTTAGTAGCTAATTCATATACAACAAACCACTGCTTCAGAAAGTTTGAGWTCTRCTTCTGATAGTCCTAACACCATCTGTAATRGAATGTGGCAAGGGTTAAGTAATGCAGCCTCTGCAGCTAGCACAAGTAGCTGTTTCATTTCTCAATAGAAAAAATAAAGTATTTTCATTTTCTCTCATTTTAGTCTCAGTAGACTACACTCTAGCTATTAAAGATCTTGCTGAGTTTATTGATATTCTTTATGGGAAAAAGTACTATCCATGGAACAAAAACAGCCCAAAAGCACATCATTCATATCACAAAGCTTGTACCTCAGTACAAGACCTGAAACAGTAATGATGTTAAAAAAAAAAAACAACAAAACAAGCAAGATGTTGACCAGAATGTACACAGAGATACCAGATGAAGTTTACAAAAATATTTGCATTACAACCCTATTCTCACATGTTCTGCTGCTACAGTGCAAGACTGGCAGAGATAATAAATCAATTCTGATTATGATTAGCACATTGAAAATGAGCTGGAAACTTCCCTCTTGTCTTATTCCACAGATTGAAAAAGTAAATTTTTCAAAACTTTAAAAAAATACTTGATCAGAATCCTTTTTTCTTTTGTTTTTGCACAATACCTATTTTCCATAGAATGATTTTTGAATTTATCATGTCTTTATTTCATATTCTCACTAGTGGACCATGGAAGCATGTACTGTGATTTAGAGAGTAGAATCACAACAGCCTAGGAGCTAAAGCTATCTGAGGCTGGTTACCTGATGATGTAGCAAGCAATAAAGTTTGTTACAACCATGAGTCACTACCAGTTCAAATCATTGTATATGATTAACATAAACTTAATGTGCATCTCTTTACCCTCCATGCCCCTAAAAGGAAAGAAAAAAAAAGAACACAAACTGAAAGGCTGAAGTGTTCACACTAACTTTGTGCAAGACTTTGATTTTACATTCAGCCTTATCAGCTAGTTTAAGTTAGAAAAGCCTAGCTCTTACAGGGATTCCATCACTTCACCTTTTATCCTGAATTATTTTTACCTTAAACACATGGTTATGATACTTTTTATAAAGACATCAAGTGGTATTTTCTTAATCAAGTAATGGGATCTGAACATAATAAATTGTAGGGATTGGTGGGGCATTTTTGGGGTGGGGTTTTTTAGCACCTGCACGTGCACGTGTTAATGTGTTGTTCCAGCGACTTTCAGATTTCCCTTATTATCTCATCTACTAAATTAATTAGATGTCTTCTGGTGAGTACCAGTTACATAGCGATTAGATGCATAAAAATAATTTGTCTTAAGAGGCATTTAACAATTCTTGGCACTTACCAGAAAGGTGTCAAATAAACAAAAGTGATTCTTTTACAAGTAAAACCTCTACAAAGTGTTATATTAATTTCAATTACCTAAGAACTTCTTCTGCCTGCCAAGCAGCATCTTCCTCTTCTTCCCAGGCATTTGTATTTTCTTGCCAAGTATCCAGGTCTCCCAGTTCAGGCTGAAACAAAAGAGAACTTCTAAGCACATGTAAAAATTAAATAAAACTGGTGTGTGACTGCCAGAGTGGCTCCTGGATGACAACAAAGTTTCCTTAGCATTTATTTTGAACCTATTTATTTTTACCCTTAATGCTTCAGATTTACAGAAATATTTGAGGTATTACTATTGAGCAGTGCTTCTTTTACTTCTTATTGTCCATGCTTTTTTTCCCCTGCTATAATACTGATATTTTTTTTCAGTTGTCAAAGGGCTTTTTGGACAAAGGCAGGAAGAAGTAGTGGAGTGCATTTTTAGCAAGAGGAAGATAAGTTGAGCAGATTATATGAGTAGATAGTGTAAAAGATTTCTGGAGGCTATATGGACAAACCAGCATGTACCTCCACATGTTCTGAGGTCCAGTATCAGTTGACTGACACTTTTACGCACTCAAAGTCCTTTCCTGAACTATTTTCATAAAGGACAGTGCAAGGAGATGRTATGACCATTCTGTACTGCTTCCTTGCCTGTAGCCTTTTGTGCACAATGCTAATCAAAGGAGAAGCACTGCTAAAAAAGGCAAAGGGCAAAGGAGGGAGAGCATCTCCTGCTAACTGACCAGGCTGGCAGGCAACTGGACAATTTTTTCAAAGGCTAAGGAGTAAAACTTAGGAGACTGCTACWTTACAATCCCTACAGAAAGGAAGGGAGAAGCAGGTTAAAAACAGGTCCAACATGATAAAGCAAAGGTAACTCAGAGGCTTTTAAAAAAGCCTTCTACTCTGTTACTAGTAACTTACTGTGTAAAATCCAAAACTTATAGTTCATTGCTTTAGCAGATTTGCAAGCATGTAAGTATATGGAAGCTTCTTACCTTCTTATCACTGATCTGTCAAGTTTCTCAGCAGAATATATTGGACTACTTAATTCTTCACTCAATTTTAAAACAATTTACATTATTCCCCAAATATTCTACTTACTCCCCACAATGCACACCTTARGCAGACTATTCCTTCCCCTACAGAACATAATTTTAGTTACAAATACAAGATCAATACTTAGAGCATACTTACAGACTGGTGAATAAAAGGAATATCTTGTGTAGCTGCTAATCTGCTAGAGAATCCTGTGTTTCCCTCTGGAATCCCRAAATTTAAAGGCTCTCGTTTTTTAATAACTATCTGAAAATATTCAAAAAAAGAAACAAAAMAGTGGTAGATCAAAGCACTGCACAGATTCCTTGGTGATCATAAAACTCTGTGCCTATGAAGGTTCAGCTACACAACAGCTCACTGTGTCTTAAACCTGGTCAGGTTCTGAAAGCTGCACAGCCAGATGAACTTGAAAGTACAAGATGTTAAATGCAAAAGACAAGAACTCCTCCTCCTTCCAACAGCTTTTTCTTTAGTCACATAGAAACCTGTGACTGTATCAAGACACAATGGGCACAAAGAATCACAGATCAAATAGCTACATCTCCCAGTACTCACAAAAGTTACCATTTATGTGATATATTGCTTGGAGAAATCCTGCTTCTGTGGCAGTTCACTTTAAGGTACTACTTTTGAGGACAGTGCTGTCTGCACAGTTGCACTGCACTGTAATGTGAGCTGTCTCAACTACTCCAGTAGTGTATCTGTGCAGTTTCAATAGCTGCACATTCTCAACATCAACTAGTCAACATCAACTAGTAAAGCTCTGTACTGGCTTGGCTGAAAARCAGTTCTTTTCCCAAAACAGTTGCCAAGATCATGTATCCCTCTCACTTGTCGACCTCAAGCCACAAACGACCTCAAGCCACAAACTTTGTTTACCTTACTTTGAGCCCCAGCTGCTTCATAAAGAGACAGATGTACAGTTCCACTGCCTGTAYGGTAGCACCAATCCAAGAAAGGAAACAGGACTACACAACCTTACTGAGCAATGACAGACTGTTATTTGACTGAGGTTCTATTTCCAAACAGTTGAGTATAGATGAGTGACAACATGAGTAGACTGTACCTCAAATCTCAGGTTTATATTGAGACATTCAGTGGAAATAAACTAACACAAATTCATACAGAATGGTTTTAACTTGGTCAAATTAACAGGTTCTTTACAGTGCCTGCAGTCATCCCTAGAGATACATTTAAACTAAACCCCACGTACAGTACCCAAAACAGCRTGGACCCTTCCACAGTTTTTCTGAACCTGAAGCTCATTCTATTAGGCAAAAAATATAAGTAGATATAAATGAGAAATCTATCTCTCCCTTCTTCTACTCTCAGATTTTCYTCCCTCTTCTACTCCTCAGATTTTGCTAGATCAAAATCCTTAGAAGAATTTAATCCACAGGATATTCTAGATCCTGAATGTACAGAAAGCTGACACCAGTATCACMTCCAGTTCATAGGCGCACAGGAAGATTTAGGTTGGAAGGGGCCTCAGCAGGTTTGTAATCCAACCTCCTCCTCAAACCACTGTCACTCTAAGGCTAATGAAGGTACTTAGGGTTTATCTACTTGGGGCTTAAAAACTTCTAGAGATGGAGGCTGCACAACTTCTCTGGTAACYTATTTCAGTACTTGTGAGGATTTTCCTAATGACTCGAAGACCTGTAAGTACCCAGCTGAAAGATTTGCACATAGAAACAAAACCTGCAATCACCAGATTTTATTCAGCATTTATTCACAACCTTGCTTCTGTAAAGATGCCCTCTCATCTTGTCTCCATAGCAAAAGTTGGTATTTCAAGAACAAGCTATTTTGAAATATCAGTTCCCTAATTYCAGCCTTGCCAATATAACTGAGTGAAACAAATATCCATTGTTTTCTGAAACAGCAGGGCTGCTCCCTCAGACTTCAGTAGAACAAGACATTGAATGTCTTTGTTCAAATAAGGATATGAGCWCAAATATCTAGAGGGTCCTCACATGATACTTCCCAGAACTTTTACAGTACGAAACTATTTATAAGTTTCCAATCATATGAAGATTACAGATGTAAACAGACAGCATCACATCTGTTAAGATCTCAAAGATCTTAACACTGAAATGACAAAGTACACATCATCATCTATTCCCATTGACCAATAGCACCTTCTGTAAGTTACCAATTTACTTGCTTTTTTTTAAAGCAAGGAAAACCCTCCATAAGTATAGTTGAAAGTGCAATACTTACTTTTTGAGTTTTTCTTATAGTTGGTGTCATATCTTTGAAATAATCAGGTTCCATTTGTTCTGAAGAATTTTGCTGAGGAGCCACATTACCATTGCCACCTTCAATCTTCACACTTGTAGGTGCATCTTCATCCCATGAAGACCAGTCTTCTACTTCAGGCTGAATATAAGAATACAGTACAAGTTAATATTATCTGCAGTTATCTACAAGCTAATATTGTCTTTTTATATCTTGCTAAGATATGTACTTAATACTATATTGCATATATAATATGATGATAWAGTTCTTGGATATATACCAATCCAGTATTGTAGGATTTGTATAATCACCCTGCTAAGGGATTAAATCACCTACCACTTTAAATTACCTGCTTAGGAACAGATGAATAATCCACTGTGGTTGGCAAAGTTATTTGGTCTCCACTTAACTTTCGCCCTCTTCCAGACCTGAAAAAAAAATGTAGGATTCCTCCAAGCTCTGAAAACATGAGCACTAAGTTTAAAAAAAAACAAAAAATGAAGTCTGAGAACAGCACTGCTCAAAATAGTCATGGCTATTCATGAAACATTCAGTGCTTCAATTATCTACTGTCAGTAAAAGTCTGCTAAGCAAAGGAACTTCATCATGAATTGAAAATTGTGTTCATATGAATATCAAAGTGCAATTTATTTTTCTAATTGCAGTGAAATAGAGGAGAAATACTTCTGAGAAATATGAAAATGGACTAACTCATCTGCATACTTCAGTCACATTTTTTATTGTCAGTGCTTATGAAGCAAGCACTAGCAATSTACATTTGCCAAAGAACCATTTCTAAATGAGAAGTTTTCCTATTTGTCTTAAATTTTAAGCTATATCTAACAAATAGCTTTCTGAGCTGCTTGATTTGAAAGCCCCTCTAAAGCTTTTTTTCTTCAAAGTCTAAACAGAGGTAGTACAATTATGCAAGTCAACAGCTTTAATTCAATTCATGCTTTTACTTAAAGAATACAGTTTCAATGCATTTYAGCAACTATATAAAATAATTTTAATTGAAAACAACACTGATGCATTGCAAATACACCACCTAGACATTTACTTCATGACAATGCTCGGAGATCAGAATAATAATTAAAATATTCTTAGCTGACATTTACTGTATTTTAACACCTTACAACACAACAGAATGATATTCAGGCTCACACTTATATTTACCGCAAAGAATGTAAGCTCCTACAGCAAAGTAGTCATGCAATTGACCTTATGTAGCCTGGAAATTTTAATGTTTTTTTCTTACTACTGATGAGAATAAACTGRGAAACTCCAATTTCTAGTTTCCATCCATTAATTTTAGTATTGGAGAACATACTATCAATTGACTAGCTGAATTGCTTATAGTATCACGTCTACTGGATGCTGATGGGTGACTACATGTATCTTTTCTATTCTAGACCAAACAGTCCTCCTTARGAAAGGCCAGGTGGTATCAATAAATTTTCAAGTTTCATATAATTAACTCTACTCCCTTGATAAACTGTTCCTTTAAGATGAAAGGTAACAGAGTTTAAGGCTAAAGGGAGGTGAAARCACTGTTCCCTCAAACACATCACAGACTTCTGGCTGACGAGATTTACTTGACATCTCTAAAGGAAAGCCAARCTTGGAAACATCCTCCTCCAGAYCTCCACAACATACACATCCTTAATACTGTTCACATTTAATATTGTTACAAGCCATCACTTCTGCACTGACTTTCTCTACATGATCTAGAGGACTAGCAAATGGCTTGTAACRAACATGAATCAAGTCAGAATGGTTWCAGTAAGAASRYTGAAGGTAGGAGGAAAGAGCTTTTGTCACACAGCATTGGAGAGAATTCCATACAGAGCAGCACCAAGGGAGGTACAGGTCTCCACTTCTCCCAGGAAGGGAACAAGATGCTTACAGRAACAGCTGCTCCACAGCCCTCATTAGATACTGATCACTGCTCTGAAGGCCAAACATCTCAAGAATTACTGGATTTGTTTCTCCTTACTAATAAACAGCATCCAGATTTYTCAGCTGGAGATAACATGAGATTTTAAATGGAAGGAAGTTTCATCTCTTTTTATACTTACAGGTTTCATTTCCTGAAAACTGGATTMAGGCAGTCTGTTGTTTACCAAGAAAAGATTTAACTAAAGAAAGGATTAGTACTATATGTAAGCTCTATGCTGCCTAGAAATTTGCACAATCTCTACAGGCACTTGTTCAAACAAACTATGTAATCCAAGTAAGTACTAGCTCATATCCATTGAATTAAAATGCATGCTTAATTAAATCACATTTGCTGGTTATTAGGCATAGTTATATGGAAAGGTGCATTACAGGAAGACAAAATSTRTCAAACYACAYGTTGCAGCTGACAGTGAACACAAGAAACACCTMTAGTTAGTGGTCAGAATTAATGTGAACCAGTGACTAGTATCTGTTAAAGACTTTAAATTTTCATTCAACTAATTGTTCTGCAGCAAAGAAAGGATTTTCTATTTTTGTACTCTGAAGCAGTTTCTCTGCTATTCATTTCAAGATTATAGTTCATTCAGAAGTTGGAAAAAAGGATGAAAATACTGTCACTACACTTAAAAAACAATTATCTGCTTATAAAAATATCTTTACACTTAGAGAAATGAAGGATCCACATAATATATAAGTTAAGATCAACTCAGTGTTTTGACTTCTTTCAGAATTTGACCAGCAAGTATTCTTAATTTGGAATTCATATCACAGAACTAAGGTTGACATCTATATAATTGTATGCAGCATTAAAATGTATCTTTTTAATGCTTCACTAGAGCTGTAGTGAATTTATCAACAAGTCAAAGAGCTTCCTCTTATTCTTGGAATAAGTAAAGGTGAAAAGGAAATAAACAGTTATTTTGTGTCTACCACATATTCTGCATATGATTTAATCCTCACTGGGAAAGTAGTCATCATACACAAAAAGAGAATTTTGTGCATTTCTCTAGACTGTTATTTGTTTATGTAAACAACATGCTGCAAAAGTGGCAGGAAGCACAGTAGTTAACATGACAGCAYAGTGCCAAGAATTGCCTCAGGTACTCTACTACTGTATTACTGAACTCTACTACCCCACATTAACTCCTGAGGGCTTTTTAACTGCTTCTAAGTGCTATTCTGCAGCATTCACGGGTCTACAACTCAAAAGAACCCCATTTAATGACTTAAAAGAGCATAAAAATAAACCATTGTTCATCATTAAAAATAAAACAAAGTGGTTCCCCTTAAACTTCAATCACTGTCCTCCAAACTTCTGAAAGAATCTTCAATAGGCAGAAGAATCTGAAGTCTCAGGCAACTGTTTTTTTGGCAAACAGGATGAGAAWTGCTTACATTTGTAATGACAGCCTACTGACTGCTGACAGAGTGGATGCTCCCATTAACTGAATCTCTTAAAACACAAAGTATCACTTGCTAAGTACTTTTCAAAAATGTGCAGCACAGCTTTTCTTCAAGTTTGACATGGAATAGTTTCAAAAACCATTTTAAGGCTCTGTCATAGCTGTTAACAAAACCTCATTCAGCTACCATACAACAAAATACACTGACAAATACACTACACAGACTTGGAACTCTGAACAAATAAGTAAATTAAAGAATTTGATTTAATTTTCATCTGTGTTGATTGTTTTGCAATTAGTAAAAACAGAACTGGTAAAAGTGGTGGCTCGGTGCTGGGGGAAGGGCAGAAGTGCAAGAACCTGTAATTGAAAAATTGATAAAGGTAACCAAATTAARTAAGACTYGTTTACCTGCATATTAACTTTTTAATGAAAGAAAGCACTGCTGCCAGGCAAGTACAGACTTTAAAGAGTCGAAACTGTGTTATGGCCATGGTAAGAAACCCTTCCTGCAAAAGAAAAAAGTTAGATGCAGACGATTATACATCTTTATACAGTACTTAAAGCCAATTACTTTAGTTGCTACTAAGCTAGGAGCTGAAACTGTGCATGTGAAACTGTATTAATGCAATGAAAGAGAGCAGGTACCTGGAGCAAAGATGCTACCTGCCGACTATCAGGATATTTCACTGATGTAAATAATACAAGTATCTAATATATATGGCCTTTAAAGAAACAGCACAAAATCACAGGTAAAGTCACAGTTAAAGCCACTCTTAAAGGGGAAGTGCAGGCAAACATTTGCAGTGCCTGTGCAGYTGATCGGTTTCAGACACTACCAGTGACCCTGAACACTGGCAGAGCAAAATACAATAATCATCAGAGAAGCTCTTGCTTGCTTGAGCGTGTCTTGCATATACTAACTATACATTTAGTCATTAAGTGAAACCCCAAAATTAGCTGTTTAAATTTACCTTCCATTTTCATGGAAATGTATGATGAGAACAAACAYTGCCTATTTTAGAACTAGTCTGAAAAATCATCATCAAAGAAAGTGTTCATCCTGTGTGAACTCCTGCCCCAGCCAACCCACAGAGCTACTGATAATTCTATGCCTGACTGGATCATGACAGCAAACACAGAAAAGGAAAAAATATATCTCTGGCTGAAGCCACTCCTGTTTGTAGCTAATTTTTCAGTGACAATTTCATAATCTAGAGAATTTATACTCATCATAYCACATCATTGCAACACACCACCTCAAATAACTACAGACTGASTCAGAAAAATCTGCTGGAATTCAAGGATCCCTTTTCTCTTCTACAGGGGAACATTTCAGAGTAAAGAGTAAGAAGTTAGGCTTCACAAACAGCTTTTCATTACATACATCTACACTTGTAACATTTTCTGTTGCAAGTTTAACATACCTCCTGGTGAGAAGAGAAGGCAGCCCTGTGACATTTTCCTCAGGCCATGAGTATTCCATGGAAGGACAGCTTGATTTCAAATATGCTATGGCATTTAAATCACTTTTTATATTCCAGGCTTTAAGTTAGGAAGAGTCAGGAAGGTGGATCRTTAGGTAGGCTGCTCCAATATTGTCCTGAAGATTTTATTAAAAAGGTACATAATGGGATTTGTGAGCTTCACGGAGCATAGATGTATTTTTAYTGGTGCTCATTTGCTAGCTAATGTAACTACTATTAAACACTGTAGTAATATAGTACTGGAAATACTGCTTTACATGTTGTCCAGAACAGGACTTTCTCCTACTGAAAAACCATACAGGGGCTATCAAGCAAACAGGTCYTTTYACTGCAAAATGGAAGGCTTAAGTCAGTAGTAACCACCAAATTACAGACTGCACTACCAAGCTGTAGCTCAGGAGAAAGGCTTCATAGGACAAGTATCACCTCTATCTCAACATTCGTGTTATTTCATTTCATGGGAGACTTAAAAATGTAGAGAATTATATAGGGTTGGATTGGCCCTTTATCCAACAGAATTAGAAAGCAGTGAGTTCCCACAAAGAAGCAAGAATAGACATTGTCCAACATATTTAGTTTAAAAGACTGGACTATCATTTCATATGCTCAAGCACTTCCTTACTTTACAGAATGAGCAATGCTGACAATATCTAGATCACAGAAGAATGCATCAGTCAAGAATTTGAATGATTAGGAAATAAAGGAAGTTAGTGAAAGAAGARTGAACAGTAATAAGATGGAAACTTCTTTATCCTAAAGGTAGAAATTATTGCAAACTAACACTGAATTGATGAAAGAAAATGTTATTTTTAGGAGAGGCAGCTAGAAGTTACCTGTCTGGGATTTGAGGCATGAAGAGCATGTGACCTGCTGAAATGATTATAAAGGTACATCTTTTCTGAAAGGAAGCTCACTCCACTCTACCAGAATTCACTCTTTTATCATCTTGAGGGGCAGGAGGGAAGGAGTAGAACAGTACTYAATTTTAGCAAGAGGAAAGGTCTTTTCCCTTGTTCAGGCCATCTAACTGCTACACTGGACACTACAGGCAGATCCTAAATTTTAAAAAATCTTAACTATTTATTGAGAAGGTGGTTTTAGGAACCCACCAAACAACTTTGCAGATTCAATATTATTTATGCCTAAAGTGAAGGAACYAGGAAGATTACTAAGTGCAAAATTAAAACCAGAACAATGTTCAACTGTGTCAGTTACCTGTGTATATATTCATATGTGTACATATAAATGAGCCCAGTTTTCAACTCATCTTCATTTTTTCATGTCTCAAATTGTATATTAATTGAGTATTGAGTTCTCAATATATATGAATTGAACTGTATTGAGTTCTCAGTATAAAGTTACCAACTGAGAAAACCATAATCCACAAGAACTCTGGCTTGCAGAGTCAGTGGCTTGTGAAGTCCACTGTTGACAAGAATTAATCACTAAAAGTTAATCCATTTCCCAGGTCTTTCCCATAGAAGAGTGACCACACTTCCAGTATCACTTGTGTGCCCACTTGGCAGAGTTCAATAGTTATCATTATTTCCCATGACAATCAGATAACCTGCACCTCTCAACTTTTCATGTGTCAGGCAGAGATTTCAGAGTTACAATGAGACATATGRCCAGTTAACATATTTGTGATAGAGCTGCATTTCTTTTCAGCTGAGCTACAACTAGGCCCTTCAAAGGCTGGACTTGGTGATCTYGRAGGTCTTTTCCAGCCTTAGTGACTCTATGATTTAAGACAGTAAGTACTGTTTTGCTTTTTACTTTTCTGAGCACTGATTGCAGTTAAAACTAGTTTATAGTGTACAGTTAAGCTCTGTACACTATAAACTAGTTTTGTCAACAATATGCTATCAGCCAGCCATAGCAGTGTCAGCAATCATTTACCTTTAACAAGAACTTTCCTCAATGTACCTTGTTTTTACACTGCTATTTACGATATAAAGCAGTATCTATGTATTAATTAAATTAATTTTTTTTATAAATTAATTTAAAACACAATCTTGAACCATTTATTGTCTCAAGGTAAGGACAAGTCAAGCATTTCCCCTTTGTCTGAAACAGCACTTGGAACATGTGCATTGTTGCTCTAAGAACAGCACTACCTGAAAAGTTAAAGGTTTGCTAAAGGTTTTGAGCTTTGTTTGGTGCCTTTTGGGGTTGGGTTCTTTTGTGCTTGGGAGTTTTTTTATGTTCATTAAACTTCTCAAGATAAACCATTTCATATTTGGAAGCAGTAGTATGAATACAGATGCACACAGAACCCTAATTTTCATGAAAAATTAATTCACATGACACCATTATATGAAACTTGTTAAGTGAAACAAGGTGTTCATCCTTTTCTTGTCCATCTCTCTCAGACACTGGAAAAAAGCACAGCCATGTAGTTTCTCTTTCTCCTGAGAAAAAATACCGAACAGTGTAATGCTAAATGCCAGGCCACAACATTCTGTCCTTCTTTTCTTAGGCCTTTCCTTGATAAACAATCCCAAAAGGAATTACAACCACATCAGCAGTCAATTATAACATGGGATGACAAAGACATAATGCAAAGTTGCAGCGCTACTGAATCCTAAAACATTTCTTAACAGATAGAGGCAAATGTGAAACACTGGACTAAAATTCAGAAAACATGGTAAGAGTTGTCTGCCAGCTTGATACATTCTTCTGTGTATCACACCTCATGCCTCAGCTTCCCATTTATAAAATGGGATAGATTTTCTTCTCCCTCTACTGGAATTGCTTTGTTACATTTATGAGACTTAGGGTCAAATGGACTTCCACTACAACAGATATAAACAAGCAAATAAATCAAGACACGAATCCTAATGAATTTAATACTCGTGGTCTACTCAACAATTCTGTAACAGACATCAAATTTAGCTGGAGTTTGACTTGTGCATCTCATAGTGCCTTCCACTGGTAAAAAGTCACAACAGATGTACACATGGAATATGAGCACAGAAAGGACTAAAAGACAACAGCCACAAATGTTAAACACTTCAGAGCCAAGTCAGAAGAATGAGGAAGCTTAAACATTTTAGGGRCCCATAAAGGAAATAAGAATGAAGGGAGGGAAAGTTCAGAATTTCCCTGAACATTTTTACTTTGCTTACAGCTTGCAACAGTGGCCTCATTAGAACTCCTGGCAGCTCTGACTTCACTGACAGTAGCCAGCATAGTCCACCCTCAGATGGACTGGTTAGTCAAGTATGGTGCAATAAGGAAGACTCTCTGTTTATCATTGTACAATAAGCACTGTGGCACCTGGAGAAACACTTTCTCTTTCATGCCTAACTGTACACTTCAACAGAATTTCTACAGACAGAACCAATTCTAAAATAAAGTCACTTTGGGGCACTAAAATTATTTTAGAAACYTGTTTTCTCCTAGTGACTCATCTTTTACTGTCACATCAGCTTTCTTTCWCATCAGCTCACTTCTGACTCTGGAACGTAAACACGAACACACCCTGAAATCAGTGATTTTAGCCCATATTAAACACAGCTAGATACATAACCAGACAGYGATGCCTAAAATAACCTCTCTGAAACTGAAAGGCTCCCCTCCAATTTACATAAGGAGACAAAAAAAGCTTCACCTCCTAAAGCAAAACAAGAAGTTCATTTCCTAGTACAAAAGACTAACATAGCCTTGAGTGTTTACATTTGTCAGCACCAAAAATCAATACTGGTTCAGTAGTGCTTTTGTGTTGTCACTAGAACAGCTAGTGATAAAACCCTAGCAAAGTTTCAGTGGTAATGACAGAATTTCTTAAAAGTTGATCTTGTACAAAGTTCTACATAAGTAGAATGGCCACATCAAAGATAACAAGTAGGTTTATAGGGAGACAGAATTTCATTTCTAGATAGAGATAAAAAACCTGTTTTCAGGCACACAAACCCTCCTCCAAGTCATGTATATTACAAGATGTATGAAGACACTTAGTATTTTTAAAAAGACAAGGTATTGATTCAAGCACAGCTTTCAGTCAGGTACTGAAAGACAAAACCAGCACTTCCTGCATTTCAACGATAGCAACCATGACTCTGTAGCCTAATGAGAGGTTCCACTGCCCTTTTCCTGCTTGATTTGTTTGGTTTCTTGGTTTTTCATCACTTAACACAGAAACATAATATTGATAACACGTGTGTGTGGAGGGAAAAAATCCTGTCTTGGCCACGGAGTTTGATAAATAGATATATGAAGTGGCAACATGACTGAACCTTAAAGCCATGCTATTATGGCATTAGGAAGAGAAGCAGAATCAAAAGGGAAGATGATGAGACATCTCCTCTGTCTAATTGTAGGTGACTGTGGGATGTTTGTAAAGGTACTGTAGTTTCAACGCTGATGCTCAAACTTTCAGTGCAAATAACCCAACTAGGCAGTTAAAGTAGCTGGGCCAGARGACAGCTCACTCACATTAATCACAGGCAGAGTAAAGTCATCCAARGCACTCCAATCCATAAAGAGACACTATCAAAAGCTGTAGAAGATACTGAAAGTCAAGGCAAAATGTCTGTCTCTCTAACTAAAGGCAGCAAAAACTGGTGACTGCTGACAATTCCTAGACACTAAATACTCTGATATACAACATACAGAGTTTCAACTCTTCTTTAAACATGTTGCTCCCAGAGCCATAAAACTTCTATAGTAATACAACTACATCTCTACCCTTTCCTCGCCAAGAAACTGAATATAGCTACAGCCTCACTAATGCGGACTCCTGAAGCTTTCTGTTCCAAACTAGAATGAATTCTTCTCTTCAAGGCAAAATTAGTTAAAATAYAATATTTATATCCACTGAATGATCAGTTATTCTTTGACAACTCCTTACCTTTATATGCTCCTGTCTTGTGAAAACCAGCATACAGAACACAGCTTGAAGTAATACAATCCTGTGGGACTACCCTACAACTTCATTCACCTTTGCAATAAGTCTTTTACATAATGCACTAAGTCAAATAAGTCACTTCACAAAACTGAAGTTCTCAGACACAGAGCCAGAGTTTAAGAGMCCTCAGGTCTGTTTCAGTCCTTATTTGCCATCCTAGACCTAAGTTTTCTGTAACTACATGGAATGCCAGAGACAACAAATTAACCCGTGCATTGTTACTACTACAAAATCATCTTGCAATGCCTGTCTTGATGAGAACCAGTTATTTACAAACAATGACACCACAAAATGGCCTAAAAAATCTCAGCAGTGCACATTAGTATTTCCACAGAGCTATAAAGCAGCAAGTTATGCCATTTTTCGTTAGATATGCAACTCAGGCACTTACACTGTGAATTCATGACCACAAAGCAGTGCCCTACCATTCTACTGACCAGCCAAGCCTTGGATATTAGAGACAGCAACGAAGCCAGACAGTAGCGCTTAATTTTTCTGTGAGCTGCTGGAGGGTTTTAAGTATTCAAAAGTGTGCTAAGAAATTTTTACACTATGTATTGTTAAATTTGCCCGTCAGCGTAAACAGTGGGTAAGCCCAAGCAATGTCCCATCACGAGCTGTGACAGGACGTGTGCCCTCGCCCTTTCCCACAGGATGCCAAGCCCCCCAGTCCCCAAACGCTGCCTATCTACTGGTCCGCCACTTCATGTTCCTCGCAGCCCATGAGATCGCCCCCACTTCGCCCCGGAARGGGCCCGGACCGGTGGGGCAAAGGCCGCGGGCCTGGCGCTCCCGGGCCGGCCGAGCAGCCCCCAGTGCCGGGCGAGGGCCGCAGGGCCGGGGCGCCCCGAGCGCAGGGCGGGGCGGGGGCGCTGCCGCGGGAGAACCGAGCGGGCGGCTCTGCCCCGGCAGGGAAGGCGCCGAGGCCGGGCCCCAGCCCAGCAAGGCGGAAGCGGCACCCGGCGGCGCAGGAACCGACCCTCCCCGCTCACCTGCCCCGGGGGGGAGGCCTCGCCGGGGGTCGCGGGGCTCCAGGGGCCGAGGCGGCCGCTCCCGCAGCCTCCGGCCGCCCCTCATCCAGAGCCGGGCCCGCGCCGCTCCTTCGCCGCCTCGCGCGCCGCCATCTCGGCCCCGTCACCCGGGAAACGCGCCCGCCCCTTCCGCCCGCACCGCCCCCCGTGCGCTCCGCCTCGCCCCGCTCGGGCCGCGGGCACACGCGGCCGGCCGAGGGTCTGGGCAGTGCAGTGCCGGGGTGCCCGCGGCCCGCCCCGCCCTGCCCTGCCCCGCCGGCGGCCTGCGCCCTCCCGCGCCCGCCCTGCTCCCGCGCCCACAGCGACTGGGCGGGTCTGAGCCGCCCTCTTGGCCCTCCGGGAAACTGCGAGAAAAAGGCGTTGGACTTYAACCGCGTCGGGTTGCTGCACGYGTGGCAGTAAAGGTGTTCCTCTGAGGTGGAGAGGATGCTGAGCTSTRAATTTGGATGTTACTAAAAMACAAACATTGCTAAAGTTRCTTCTGAKAGGTGCAGTCCCAGTGTTCCATTTTGTTCGCCAACTGCTTTTCCATTTTAATGGCTAGTTAAATGATGTTAAGGTTAATGTAAGACATTCCAGAGYTCTGTGTAARCGTCCAGTTGTGTTACCCTCGGYAGGTGAGGTAAAGGGGGTGTTTGTCTCTTTCTCCCATGGAAATCTAGTCAGTTCTAGAGCAGCACTAATACCTGACTCCTTTCAACTCAATTCCAAGCTGAAGCGCTCAGCTCTCTGTGTGCTCTTTATCTTCCCATAAAGACTTCCTGTTCTRCCACTGGATTTACTCAGCTGCTGTGTTCCACTTGTGTCAGGCAGTGAGGAGGTGAATGAYAGGACAGTGGCTCTTGCGAGGAGGCACTGGTATCAGATAGAGTCCCTTAATTTCCCTTTTCCCRTGTCCTAAYAGACATMATGACTGCATTTCCACAACTCTTCMTCAGGAAGCAGGACCCAAAGGAACAAGAGCCAGACATGATGGAACTGACCATGGGGCAAGGACCCTGCCAGCCAGGACAGAAGCAGGGTGATCTGGGGGTAGCTCAGAGTCCAGACTCTGGACAGGTGATGAGTCCAAACTCTGGGCAGGTTTCTGGTGATGAGGCAGATCTGAGGACAAGCAGCGAGTCTGCACTGGTCCACGATCAGTAGAGTCCATAGAAGTCAGGACACGGTTGTGGCCAAGCTTAAGGGCAAAACTATTGTGATGTTGTTGAGGTGGGGATTGACAGCTTTATGCCTGCAGAACCCACCTTTGATAAGAGAAACCCATATGCAATGCTGATTTTATTTTTAAAACCATTTCAAAACCCTTTGTATAGCAGAGGTATACCTTTCAGTATACCTTTCAGTATACCTTTCTATTTAAAGCAGAAAGTGGAAGATAATCTTCCTCTGCATTCACACAGAAAAGCAAAACTGCAAGTGTGACACACTGGAAAAGGTCAGGTTACAAAGACAGCCAATTACATTTCTTTTGAGGACACATTCAGGTTTTGGCATTACAATATATATATTCAGTAGGGAATATGCCACAGTGAGAAGGAAGGATTTTAACATGTCCATAACATGTCCTACACTTAATATAAAAACTGCCAGAAAGGCACACCTACACTATCCACCTAAATGCAGGACAGACCTGTGTGTGGCTGTAACATAAATGAAAAAATGCTGGAAATTGGCTGACCACTAATGAAAAATAAGTCTTCTCTAAAAACATAATTATGCAGTTTAAAAATTAGTAGCAATACAAACATATCGTAATTTCTAAAAGCAATGTTCACAGGGATAAATACTTTGTTGTTCAAAAATGTCATTAACCCTCAGCTCTGAAGTTTTAAACTTGGGATTCCTTTGGCTCAGTTAATTTTCCTATCAAGATCTCGTGAAGTCCTGGTATTTCATTGCCATACTGAATGCAGTACTGCTACAGTAAACTAATCAAGTTAGTTAGAGAACTATATATTTTAGTATCTTTTACAGATATTAAGACTTAAACATATTAAACCACATTACCTGACAGTTTACAAGTGTGCTAATGTGACTTCTTCTATGGCAATTTCCATCATTTCAAGATTTGATAGTTCCATTATCCTGATACTTTCATGTCTACTTAATAACCTCATTCTGTCTGTAAAAGTGATACAATYTCTCTTTCAATATTAAGTCTCCTCCTACAGGATATGTGCTTCATTTGTTTGTTTGTTCTCTCAAATGGTTTATTAAAGCTACAAATGGCTTTTTAACTAAGAGTACCTTTCCTCAACTACACTCCTGGTGCATTTTGTAGTAATTTTTACATTTACAGAATATATTTTACCTTCAACAAGTGTTTGGTTCTGGTCAAAGTAGAGTTTTCATAGTTCTAACCACAGAAAAATTGCAGGTTTTCACAGTAAAATTCAGAAGTAATTTTATACACTGCARCTACAAATTTAATCATTAAAATGTCTTGAAACTCCAGATGAGAAGAGGTAGTTACATTGTCAGATACATTTCCCCTTTCTTTATAGTATTCCTGAGCACATATTTTGGTTAATATCTAAGTATTGTCCAAATAATTTGCTTAAGTTTAGACAAATAYGTATCCTAGCCTGTGTGAAAATAGGGTTAAGTAAGTAGCCAAGTAGTCACAAAAGCCCCTTTTCTCTCTACAGGTCTTCCTGGCTGAAGCTGTACTCTCCTCTGCCTCTGCCAGCATAGCTTAAATTCCTTCCCTTATTCCCACTAAGKCTTGATATACCTTGTAGAGGAAAATTCCAGACCAGTGATCTTGGTAAGAGGCCTTTGTAGTAAAATTCAACATACTGACTTTTAGCAAGCRTATAATATATAAAAATAATATTTGTAACTTTGAAATGGAACACACTCCAAGCAACTTTTCTGGAAGCAGTGGCCAAAAGAGGCCAAAGAGCAGCAGTGACTGCCTAGGTCTCCCTGAGCTCAGACAACTGTGTAGATGTGGTCTTCTGCTGGACTGGGCAGTTTCATTGCACTCCTGAGAATGTTTCTGGGGTTTTCTCTCCTTTAAGCATCTCTCCCTGAGGCACTGAGCTTCACACTGGAGCCTSGCCAGCTGACAGGACCTTTTACAAGGCAGAATCCCCAGTCAGCCTAGAGGAATACCCACGTCAGGTTGAAACAGGCAGGCTGGATTCTTCAGTGTTGTAAGAACTAGGAAGTGATAAGGAATGTGTGATTTTAGCCTAGTGCTGAGTAATTTCCTGAAGAGACTATCCTGGGTGCTCTGCTGACAGCGTCAGCTCCTTCTTCCTGGGATGTTTCTGTATTTAATGTGATGAGTTAATATGCAGAATAGATTGTAGGAGTGGTACAAAATCTAGTTTGCCTTGTCCCTGCAATATTACTCATATTTCTCAACTAAAAATTCAGGAGAGGATAATGAGACCTCTTTTTTATACAGTTAATTTATCACTTCATTACTGAACAGAAAATCTTCCTTCMATCCTGTCATATGCAGCCATTAAGTAATCTTTCTTGACTTACACACACAGCCTGTCTTTTGTTCTTATAAGGAAAAAAAATGCATTAAGTTGAAGTTAATCAGAAACTGGATCCCAGGCATGGTGTTAGCATTTGAATTCAAATCCTCTAAATACTTGACTATCTAGCATGTTGCTGTATAAAAATATTTATATACATGAATGTGTTTGTGTGTGCATACCTGTAAATGTATTATCTGCAAGAGAACAAGAGAGAGAGGGTATAGTATGGAAATATAATGTCACAAAATTTTATTGGAAAGAGGGTTTAGGAAAGCAAAGGATTTTCTTCCAAGAGTTGTTTTTGGTTGTGGTTGATGGTTTGGTTGGTTGGTTGGTTGGTTGGTTGGTTGGTTGGTTGGTATTTGAGGGGAGAGAATAATGAAGCTGTTCTTTGTTTCTTCATACTTCAGCATTTGTTAGAGGAATTTCTACAAATTTAGAAAATGCAATAAGTTCCTTTAATTTATGCCCTTTGCCAGATCAAATGGTCTAATTTCAAGCAGGATTACTTTGAAGTCAGGAAAAGAACTTAATAGAAAAATATTAATAATGAGTCCCTGCTTTTCCCATTTTGAAACAAATCAGTTCAGCAAAAAAGACCTATGTTGTAGCCCAAAAACCTCAAAACTTGCATTCTTAACTGAACATCAGTGTGCCAACCACTAAGTGGCTGTTGGATGTGTTGAGTTCCCAAAATTTGTCTAAAAACAATGCCAGATTCAGACAAACCTTACTGTCTCAGTAGAATTTGGACTGGGAATCTAGATCCCAGTTTTGATGTGGGAAAAACCCAACAGCTCATTTTGAATATAATGAGTATGTGTATATATGTGTGTAACCTTATATACATACAGTCTTAAGGAGAGAGCAATCAAAGAAGGGGTATTAGGAAATTAAATAAACACAGTTTTTCATTCATTATACAACTTCCTCGTGAGGGGAAGAGGAGGGGCAGGCACTGATCACTTCTCTGTGGTGACCAGTGACAGGACCCAAGGGAATRGCCTGAAGCTGTGTCAGGAGAGGTTTAGGCTGGACACCAGGAATAGGTTCTTCACCCAGAGGGTGGTTGGGCACTGAAACAGGCTCCCAGAGAAGTGGTCACAGCAGCACTGACAGAGTTCAAGAAGTATTTGGACCATACTCTGGGACACATGGTGTGATTCTTGGGGATGGTGCTATGCAGAGCTAGGACTTTGATTTGATGATCCTTGTGGGTCCCTTCCAACTCAGTTTATTCTCTGATTCTGTGATTATCAAGTTTTCCTGATCACTTCATCATAGTGAGGAAGCATTTTAAGTTATATTTATGATTACAGCAGTCAGTAGGCTGAAACCAGGCTTAGCTCACACTCTTTTTGATTCTTATTCAACAAAGGAAGAACAGTCCTCTTCTGGCCATTGACTAATACATGAAATTCTCCTGCAAAATATGYGTCAACAGGTATTTTAAAATGTAAGCTGAACAACTCAAATATTAGCAAATTGATCCAGGGTTTGGGCARAAACATCAGAATGAGGTAAGTTAACATGAAAATGTTAACAGATTAGCTAGAGACAGTATTTTTTCAATCCAGGTTACAAAAAAAAAATTTGTAATACTTAACTTTTACTGCCTCTTCCATGGTAGCTTCCAAGGACAATTCCACCCAGCTACACCTGTGTTTGGGGCTAACAACTTGTGCTTGTGTTCAACTAAAGCAGCATGTCTCTTGGTGAAAGTGTTTATTCTGGCTTTCCTTTCTCTTCTGAAAGAAACTGAGCAACTGCTGCCAGCTCCAGGGATCGTGAATAGGTAAGTACTGTATTTCCAGAAAGTTTGATTAACTCTGAACTAAAGCAGTTCTTCCTTAAAGGCATGTTGTACTCAGGAAAGCACTGAAAAATGAAGGATCCACTATRCTTCTTCATTGTTTGTTCTAGTGATTAAGCAGTCATTTTTTTAAACTTTGTCTTCTATTTTCATGTACTCTTTAATCCTTTCTTTTAAAGTTTCTTTTGTTTCCTTTTTTCTCCCTGAGAAGATTATGACAGATCACAACCATATTTTATATCAGCTTTCTTTTCAACAGAATAACACTGGGAGATTTTTCAAGCTTAGCTACCAGAGCTACCCCTCGATAATCCCCTTTCCTCTTTCAGTGCTCCATTTTTTTCTTATTTCCTTTCAAAATTGCAAATTGAGCATGTATGCACCAATGCAGCATACAAAGCTAGGATCAGTGTTATGCTCATCTCTGCTCATATGTATTCAAAGAAGCCTTGGAGGCAAATGCTGAGTTTTTCCCTATGATTTCCAGTGTCACTGCTTTCCAGGGAATTGTGTTRCTTTTGCCCTGATGCAAAACCCCAACACTGTGCTGCCTTTGTACACAGCCAGTGGATGAGAGCCAGGCAACAGAAGAGGCCAGGTTGCTCTGCCCTTGTCAGTGTTCACCCACAGATTTGATCAACAGCAACTTTGTATCTTACCTCAGGATCAGTGATTAAAAGAATGGAACCTCTTCCTCAGTGACTCCAACAAACARAAATTAGCAGGGATTTCTTAGAGGCACAATTTTTATGATCTATTACTAAAACACTAATTAAAAGCTAAGGATAAAAAAAAATTAAAGAATAATACTGTTCAGATGGAAAGCATCATGGTAAATGTGAAGTACACCGAAGTGAGATTAGGCTTTTTGTTATTCCAAGCAGAATACCAATTAACCTATTTATTACACTAAGGTGGTGAAACATAAATTATTTATGAGGAAAGGAATTTGTTTTTCCTTATTTTGAGCTCCAGTCATTACACATTTGGCTCTGCAGCCACAGCTGTTTCTTTTTTGGAAAATGAATAGCTAAGAAAAACAGGCCAAGTAGAACACAACTCTGATTTCAATTGCAAATACTTGAAAATTTAAATAAAGCCAAAGAGACCCAGCAGGTAGAAACACTGGATATTTTTCTTTGCTCCAGTGAAAACTCAATCACTCAGTTAAAGCCATACTCTCAAGGTGCCACAATTGCTGCAATGAAACATATTCCATAAGATGATGGCATGGATGAGATAGTGCAGAGCTGTCACCTCGAATGACTCTCCAGAGAGACATGAGAAGCAAGCAAATGTTTTTTAATAGCACTGACAGAATCTTACTGGATTTAAACAGACTTCAGATGTACTTGTTCTGCAAGTGATAAAGGGTCATACTGAAACATTTGGCAGTTAACAAGAATGAAGAAGGAATGGGGAGGAAAGAAGATAAATAATACCCCACCCCAGCCCCTCCACCAAAAAATTGGAAAAACGTGTGATGGCAAAATCATTCTATCAAAGATGTGAGTAAAAGTTTGAYATCCCAGCAGAAATTATTGTTGATGTCACTGGTTTGTAACATTTTTTGACTGGACCATGTCAATATAGAGAAGTATTCATGGGAGAATAATTATCAAACAAATTAAAATCAAACAAATTTCAGCTCAATGTGCATTTCAGACCCCTCAGGGCCTGACTAAGGGATAGGCTAAGCTAATTTTTTTTGTATTGGCCTTTCATTGACAGCAGCAGAACTATTCAATTTACTGTCACATGGAATTTGGATTWGTGCACATCCAGAGCTATACCAATTTACTCTAGGTGTTATCCAACCCATTATTTCCATGTCTGTTTACAAACTATTTTATTTTTTGCAGATTTGTCTACAAAAAGATGAAGCTGAACCAGCTACTGGWATGTATATGGGCCAGCTAAAAGAAATATATTCCCACAGTTGAGGTAATTCCATCAATCCTGAATTCTCGTTTCATGGCTGTTTGGTTTTGGGTGCTGTCTGCCTTTGTAAGGAATCAGTGCATTTCATGACATTGAAAATGTGGAAATTCTGAAGAAAAAATAGTTAATGCATCTGTCTGTATATGCTAGAGGTGTGGAACCTTTAAAAACAAATAATGCAAATCATTGTGTTTTCAGTGTGGGAAAAAGAACTTCAGCAGGATAATGCTCTGACTGAATCCTAAATGTTACTGTTTTCAATACTCAAAACAAATTTGTAGAAACAGACTGTGCAGGGAACAGTTTGCAAAACAAGCCAGCCTATGCATCTGAGAATAAACCTGCAGTTAAAACAAAAATATGAGGCCAAAAAGAAACTATCTCTCATTGCTGCTATCACCACAAATCTGACTTTATTCTTACAAGATCGATCAAGATACCTCTGACCAGGACACTCCAGTCTACTTTAGATCTGCACATACTGTCCAACATGTTCTCTAACATGTCCAACATGCTCTTTGCCTGGCTACTTAATGGAGGCTGCAGTGGTGTGATTAACAGAACTCACATGGGGAACAAGTGGCACTGGGCTGCTCACATCAAAGAGCAGCCAGTAGTACCTGAGACAGGAGCCACTGGTGTGTCTCTGGAATGCAATCACTCTCCTCTTCCTTCTTGGTCTCTGAATACTCTTGCAGTTTAAGTCAGTCTGGGCAGAACTTTACAGTTTATTTTTGGCAGCATGTGAAAGAGCTTGTTGTCGAGCCTTTAGCTTCAGATGGTCAGCACAATTTTCTGAAAATTTGTACGGCATTCAGTCTTTATTTTGTGCCAAGTATGATTTGACTGCAGAGGACTACATTGCACTTACAGCAACTGCACTTCAGCTGTCATGTTCCAGGTGGACCTTCAAATGTTTACAGATGAGACAAGTCTTCCACAGTTCAGTGTATGAATACCTTAAATCCGGCCCTCTCCCACCACAGTGAAGGTAATCATTTGGCAGCTCTGGAGCAAGTTGTGTGCCCATGACATGCTGCAGCCATTCATTAAGCAAAGACTTTTAAAGTCATGTGCAAAATATTGAAGAATATTAGCAAAGACCTCTAAGAACAAAAGGGTAAAACTACTGATGGTATTTTACAGCTTTGACTGTTTKAAAAACACACTCAGTAGCACATAATCTGCTAAATTGTGTGAAGAAACATAATGTATTCCATCAAGTACTAGCATTGGGTATATCAAGTCTGGAATTAAGAACTCATAATAATTATACATATATGCAATTCAAATAGAACATACAGCAAATAAAGTTACAAACATTATATTAACATACTGTGCTGGTTTGGCTGGGATGGAGTTAATATTCTTCATAGTAGATATTACAGACCTGCTTTYAATTTTTTACAGGCTGTGCTCAGARTRGTGTTAAGATAGGWGTGTTTGCATTATTGCTGAGYGGTGCTTACACWCCATTCCTTTTCCCCTTCTCAGCCCACCAGTGAGGGGACTGGGGCTGCATAAGGAGTGGACCTATCCAAAGCAGCTGACTCCAACTAAGAGGTCAGCGCATAGAGCTGGCGGGAGAAGGAAAGGGGTGATATTTGGAGCGGTCGTGTTTGTCTTCCTTATTAGCTTAAGCGGGATGGAGCCCTGCTTTGCTGAAGGTATCTGAATATTTGCGTGCCAATGGGAAGTGGTGAATGAATTCCTTGTTTTGCTATGCTCCTGTGCATGGCTTTTGCCTTACCTATTAAACCGTCTTTACTTCAACTCATGAGTTTTCTAACTTTTATGCTGCCAGTTCTCTTCCTCATCCCACTGGGTGTTGCGGGGAGAAAGTGAGCAGCTGTGTGGGGCTGAGTTGCCTGCAGAGTTTAATCCATGATACATACCGAATGCAAAAACACATTTTAAAAAACAAGATGGGTCTTTAAGTGAAAGAATTGTCTCCTTTCCGACCTCCACCATTATTTAACAACATAGAGGCAATGACATACAGCAAAYATGCTCAAACTGACATGAAGGTTGATTTAAAACAGCACAGGCAAGGCCCTCARGAGGAGTATCTGCAGCAGATTCACSATCCTGGCTCCAGTGTTTCAGYCTTAGCAGGAACTTGGTCTTTGTAGRCAAAAGATGTTCAGTTACATCTTGTCTCTTTGATGTTGGTATTGCCCTGATTATACCAACTCCTGTCTACAGCCAAACTTCACCTTTGGCTGTTGCCAGACTTCTCTCAGACCTGTTCCCCCTGTTCTGAGCAGGCACTGGAGCCCTCTCAGCCTGGCACTGCCGCTGTCGCTGTGCCCAGCCCCGCGCAGGCGACGCTCCGGGCTGAGYGCAGTGTCCCCGCGGGCGGGCAGGGGGGGACACTCGCTGTGCTCCGTGTCGCAGCACCGCACTTCTGTCCCCTGCAGCCCGAGGGTCTGGGCGGCAGCGGAGGGGCTGCAGCGTGCAATGGGAGCGGCCACCACCCTCCCTCCCCATGCGCAGGGCGCGGGTGCCCCCGAGCGGCTCCTCAGCTCGGAGCTCGCAGCAACGATGGAACAGCACAACCCACTGGCACAGGAATGATTTTCTAAGTGTAAGCTTCTACAGAATTCTTCTAGTTAGGAGTATGAATATTGAGTCAGTAATTTTTCACAATAGCCACCGAATCACGAAAGTATCCGACTGCTCATTCAGTTTCTGCTTATGCTTGTGCTTCTCCTCCACCTTATAGCCCATTCTAAACCACAAATACAAGGTRGGAAAATTAAACATTCTCACTTCTAAGCCTCTTTCTTCATCATCTGTATTCACCAAATTTATTTCTGCAGCTATATACAGACCTGRGTGATGTTACACTTCCAGATACAAGAATTAAAAATACGGCATTGTTACAAGACTTACAGTGGCAAATTATTGAACTACACTTCAATTTCAAAAGGCCCCAAAGATCCACAATAAAAAATACCAGTAATAGGGCAAAGCTAGAAAACAATAGTTGTTCAGAATTAGAATAGCGACTCAAAGTAAATGTGAAAAGAATTGCTGATGAAAGATACAACTGCCTTTTCCTTGAAGAATTCAAACTCTTACAAACTGATGAGTAAATACTTGCAATGAGACAACAAAATTCAAACAACTCATTCTCTAGCAAAGAAGTACAAAAGGAATTTCACCAACAGTTTCACTTTCAGTTAACTTTCTCCTGCATACTCTGGGAAAATCAGAAAGCTATGCTCAGCAGTATGTCATATCTCATTTTCTACACTTTTTTTATACATTTCTGCATTTCTGGTCAAGATACTTGTTAACTGTGATTCTTTTCTGAAAATCTTTGCAAGGTTCCAAAATTGTATAAAAAGTTATGGATTATTAGAAACTGGAACAGATGACACCACATTACAGTCCAGTRAGAGAGAGAACCACCTTAGAATCATGAGTCCACAAATTTTTTTATTAAAATAACACCAAGTTTAAGAAATTGATGCAGTGCAAAGAAAATTTAATGATTTTTCATCCTTAAGTATGTAAACTGCATTCCAATCCTGACACRATTGATGTAATACAGGAAACTGTATCCCAGGTGAATGTCAGAGTTAAAGACTGGCATGCTGAGCAAGGAAGGTTCTTATTCTTTGCAAGAGTTCTTTCTTTACACTGTCTGGTACCAGAGCTGAAACACAAATAAGAAAGCAAGAAGTAAAAAAAGACAAAATAAAAAGTATGCTAAAAACCATGCTTTTACAACAGACACTTTTATTCTTTTGTTGTCCTTGCAATTCTGTTAATACCTAAAGTAACTGAAACTACTTGATTTCCATATAGCAGATCAATATTTTTCCCATTTAAAACAGGCTAAAATTTGGATCTATTGAGAAGAATGTTGTTACTGGTCAGTTTTTTTGCCTATTCATAGTCCAGAAAATTGGAAAGTTTAGGAAAAGGATTATTCAACGGGAAACAGGATACAATCACCAAAACAAGTGTGTTTTTTTCTTTTTTTCTCCACAAATGTAAGACCAAAAAAAATCTCAACCCTGACCTCTGAGTAAGGGTCTCGAGCTAGCTGTTTTGAAGGCCTATTTTTATTTAGAACTTAATGAAGTTTCTACCACTAACATCAAACCCTGCTAAAGAGCCTGAGAGGAACAATATAAAGAGGACTGCAGTTAAGTGATTTCTTTTTTTTTTTTTTTTGTATCTATATGTGATGTCCTTTACTCTTCCCATTCCCATTGTATTAGAACTGTTAGTTCTGATTTTCCATCTTAAAAGATTTGGACTTTGAAAACATCTGTGTTGCCATATGYAGCTCGGGACCATTAAGTCAGTTATTAAAATTAATATAAATATGACTAAATAATGTAATCTGAAGGCTGCTATACAATACAAATTCACATGTTTTATTTGTAGTTAATATCAAGCTATTAATATTTTCCCTTGAATCTRACAAAGGCAAGCTCATGATRYTACTTTGAAAATATTAATSAAGTAKAGGTAGGTATGTGTATTRATGTACKACTCCATCCACATTTGCATTTTCTTACCTCTGCCTTTGGGAGTGATTTCTGCCACCAAATCRTCAACAGTAACATGCTCTAATCCTTTTTCTTTAATGACATCTGGGGAAGACCAAGACCGATACTTTAAGTCTTTTAATCCATTCATAAAATGACAAAACCTGTGCTGGTGATTAAGAGACAAAACCTGCCTACATAGTCATGAGGGAATATGAAGCAGCATGGGACCTAAATATAGGTTATTAGCTCAGTACCTACTGCATTGTACAGTGGATTTTAGKCTCTCACTCAAGCCATAGGTTTAAGCGTGGGAACTTGTCACTGCTAATGCACCTTGATCAGCTCATATTTTTAAAATAAACACTAGAACATTTTATCTCATCTGCACATTACCAGATGTGCCTSTTACTGGAGTGTTGGAGCAGTTCACAAGTTGGATCACTTATCTCTTAAAACACATTATTTACACAGTAGTAAGAAAGGTGCATCTGGAAAAACACTTTGGAACATACAATAAAGAAGAGCACAGACAGTAAATCCTTACTATTCTTTCACTTGGTTTAATAAGGAAGAGCACAGGCAGTAAATCCTTACTATTCTTTCACTTGGTTTAAACAAGATTCTGTACATAATTCAGCCAAGTCAAATATTATGTCAGAGAGAAAGGAATAAATCTAAAGCAAAATAAAGGCTCATATTAGTACACATCAGCATTGAAACAACTGTTTACTTACAGTGCCTTGCACACTACTGAAAAATAATCTCAATTCAGTAGCATGTTTAAAAATGTCAAGTTGCCAGGGATACATTCTTTTTGCCCAGGTCTTGTTTAAACTGTCAGTAAAGCCTTYATCTGGTACTTTTAGTTGGCCAGAATCTCAGTTGACTACAAAGGGAATTAATTATTTGACCACTGTTACCTTTGCAATGTGCCTTCAACTGATCCTTCCAGCCACATTCAATTAACTTGGCTCTCAGCAACTCTTTAAGGCTGTTAAGACAATATAAAACTTGTTAGAACAGCAAATATTCCTGACAGCTTAAATATGCTCCAATTTGAAAGTSAAGCCTGCAATTACTACCCAAGAGCTCCCAGACCAGTAGCAGAAATGGCTGAACAGCAAGTGAATATAAACCCAAATGAGTTCCAATTTCAGTTTACCATGTTGGACTATGAGGATTTGGTGCAGAAATGCTTCAGGCAATGTTGATGCTGCAGCCACGAGAAAAGGTAGAAGACCTTGAATTACTCTGACTGACTKAGTCTACTCTGGGTAGCAGATGTATGCAAACTTCCAAAATTTGAGTATTTCACCTGATACCAGGTCTTTAAAAGAAGTAAAACATTCTCCCTCACCTTTCTGCACTACTCAACTACTGCAGGTTTATCTCCCCAGTTACACACTACCTCATTCTGGGTGGAAATGAAGGATCCTGTCTCTTRCCTTCCTAAGCATGGTTAGCTATGTAAGCTTAAGCAACAAGGATTGAGGCATTAATGGAAAAGACACAACAATCTGCCACAGTGAAGCACCTACTCCATATATCAAAATAAAATACTGAAAGTTAGCTAAAAAAGTGAAAATTAATATTAAAAAACAGAAGAAAGTGAAATGAAGCTAAGATATGATAAATAACTTTAGTATCTTTCACCCTTTTCTCCATTAGCTAGCAAGCCTTTTTATCTTGTACTATCCTAAATAACTCTAGCAAAACCCTGTTTTTATGAATGAAAAGATTGTAGCAAGAGGCAGAATAGTGTAGGTCTAATCCCTTTTGCTCAGTGAATTATACAGAGGGCAGATGAACTGATGACRAAAAGCAGAGTACGAACACACGTGAAATTGGCTGCCTCTGGATATTTCTCAGTTAATGAAATCCAAGTGCTCTGCCTGTGATCACAGTACAGCTCTGGTAAAGCCTGTTTGTTTATAAGATAGCTTTTGGCATCCTGATAAAACCCTTCCTATTCTTAAATTAGCATAAAATAGATCTCAATACCATTTCAAGAAATTGCTTGCTTTGCTGAAGCTCTGTGCAATCTCCAAGGGGATGGTCACAACCAGGAAAGATGTAGAGCAGAGATACCATGTCAGGCTACAAAAGGTTACACCAGGTACAAGGCTATGCCATGACCCAGGAAAAAATTTTCTTCTCATACAGGCCTTTAAAAATGAAGGAAATAGAGCTTTTGGTGCATGGTGTTGCAAGCACAGTGAAATGACAAGGAGGGAAATGTCATATCATTCTAGTGATATGTAAATACAATGTCCATAAGACAGACTGAAGAGACAACAGTAGGCCAAAAACATTGTGCAATTTACTTGTTTGCCGTTATTGTGTGTTCTGCAATGACTTGCACAAGTGCTGCTTTATGTATAGTACTATGYATTGCTTTACTTAAAAAGAGAAGAKCTAGAAACRCAGAAAAAACTTAAAAGCAAAAAGGAAAGTTTTGTTTCCTTCTCCTTATCAGGAAATAACAAGATTTAACTGCAACAAATTGTATGGGATGATGAGTCTTACATGAATCTAGGGCATTCCAACACAAAATACCTGCATAAGAGAAAGCTTTAGAGTTCATAAGCCAATTACCCCATCCTTTATTTCCCCACTATCTCTTTTCTAATGGAAAACTAAAACTGTTCAAAAGGCATTTTTAAAAATAGGTTATATAACACTGAAGATTTTCCCGTGCAACCATTTAAAGAATTTAGAGTTGAGCTTACTTTATGAGGTTTACTTCTAGGTGTAGTACAGGTTTGATGCATTTAAAGTCTCTCACCGGCATGGAGTAGGAAGTCAACTTACCGTTCTCGCTCTCCYGTTTCTATTAGCTTTTGGTTAATGGTTGCTCTCATCTGCGCATCTTTATTCATTTTGGAAATCTAGGTTTTCCACAAACCTACAAAGAGCAAAGCGGAGTTTAGACAAGTGCTGGTGTCATTACTCAACAAAAAAGTCAATGTTYCGTCCACTGACACATCCCCGCGGTTAATGACCGGAGCACCAGTGCGTGACGGGCTCAGCACGGCACGCACCGGGCTGCCCGAGTGCCGGGCACCGCTACTTCACCGGGCCGCCTGGCGGGCACGGCCCACCCTCTCCGGGCGCGGCCTCTCCGCAGCCCAGCCCAGCCCTCCCGCCCGGCGCCCCCGGCGCTCGGCCCGCCCAGCGGCGCCCCGGAGCGAGGGAGCGGCACGGGGAAGGTCCGGCCCGGTTCGCTCCCGGCCGGTTCCSGGCTCACCGCCCGCCGCAGCGCCGCCGGTCCGTGCAGCAGAGGCGGAGCCGCCGGCAGGACGCGCCACGCGCCGCCAGYCCCACCGCTCCTGCGCGCGGGCGCCGCCGGGAAACGTAGTCCGGGCTCCGCGACTACAGCTCCCGGCGCGCCCCGGGCGCACGGCCGCCTCCGGGCTCGGACTACGACTCCCAGCATGCACTTCGGCGAGCGGGCGTCAGCGCATCCTCTTCCCGTGGTGCTCCGCGGCTGCCGCGCGTTCCCCGAGGGCCCGCGGAGTTGCCGGCGTTTCCCGAAGTTTTCCCGGGGCTGCGGGATGGCGGGCGCCGCCCACTGCTCCCTGCAGGCCAAGCGCCTGCTGCTGGACCCCAAGTTCGAGGGATACAAGCTGTCGCTGGAGCCACTGGCCTGCTACCAGCTGGGGCTGGACGCGGGTGAGGAGCGGGCGCGGCGCGGGGCTGATCCCGCCGGGCATCCCTTGGGCAGCGCGGGGAGCACGGATCCCCCCGCGTCTCCCTTCGTCCGCTCGCCGTGCTCCGCGGCCGGGCTGCGGCCCTCGGTGCCGGGTGCTCCGAGCTGGGACAGCCCGGCCCGCAGCACCGCGAGTTCCGCGCTTCTCCAGAGACGGGGGTTTCAGAGACCGAGCGCTTATCTCGGCTCTTCTCGTTATTAATGCTGCAGTTGGCCAGGGGCGTCCGTCGTCCTCCCCGCCAGGTGGCTTCGTAGTGGACCTAGGTCTCTCACTTGTCAGAACTCTGCCCTGTAGCTGCCTGCTCCTGGTGTGCTTAGTTCTTAAATGAGTAAGGAAAGCTGCGTCCTCAATCGGGTCCTGCTTGTGCAGGCAAGGTGAGGCCCTATGACCAGCTGAGATGGTTCAAAGCGGAATGGGGACAGAGCACGTGCCGTTTAGAGAAATAGATACGAAATTAACATCTTATACAAACTTCAGCAAATTAGCTGCTTTTCTTTCTTACTCTGTCCGCACTTCAGAGGTGGATCTTCATGCCATGCATTCCATGCCCTGCTTTCTCTGCCAAGCATCATTAATATTTGAGATGCTGGTCCATTAGGCTAATTCACTGAGGAGTACATTAGCACAAATCCTGTTGGATATGTGCCTGCAATTTTAGCCATGCCCTGAAATATCTCAGCACTCAGTGTTTACTGATTTGTGAAATTCAGGTCTTTTTGTTAGGTGGATGAATTAATTTGGTTTTCTTTGTAAAGCTGGGACAGTAAACACAATTTRTGTGGACTAATCTCTGTCTATACATTTACTGAACGATTTTGTCCACTGAGTTGCCCATTATATGTTACTTTAGTTTTGTGTACAACATACTGTATTGATAATAGATCAGAAAGGTATGTTTGCCATGCTGAGTTGTCAGCRGTAGGAAGGAAGTTTTTAGATAAATTTTGTATTGAAGGTTAAGTGAATGAGACTGWGAGTGTATCTGTAGTAGGACTGGAAAATTTAACAAGAGTAACACTTCTACTGTAAAACTGGTTTAGGTGTCACCTTTCAAAAGGCAGCCCAAATGCAGGTGAGTGGGTGCATGTTATGAGTGTGCTGCAGCTGTGTCAGAGATAGCAACAGTGTAGCACTGGCACACTCCCTTAATTTGTCTCTTATTTGYGGTTCTGCCTATGGTCAAGCAACCTTTGTGGTTCTTGGGTAGTGACTTTGTGCACCTGTCCTAAATAGAGAATTACAGATCCTCATTAAAATACATGAACAGTGGAGTTGCTGATGGATCTGCTCTGTTCTCATCCATTCAGATATTTTACATAATAGTTGCAGTAACTCRTGTGATAGAGGATTGGTATGTTGTGACTGTGTTCTTTTCTTTCCCCACTTCCCACAGCACAAAGACCCTGACTCATTTTAGTCTAACTTACTCAACTGTCCTACGGAGTCACTAATACTAACTCACCCACTCTGTTCTATGTGCATATATATAAATATGCATACTGCTCCTCTGGAGAGTAGAAAGCTTTTATTGTTGTTCTTSTGTTTTGGAATTAATGACAGGAAATGTATCAGGCCTTATATCTGYCTTCCAGATGTTTTGATTGCAGCCTGCACTTTGGCCATACAGCTGACTTTCTCCTTACAGTTTTTGTGTCCTTCAATGCAGTTTACTCACAGTGCAGAGGTGTTCTGCACCTGACTTTTGTATTTCTGAGTGTCAGTGCTCTGCACATATGTTAGGCTTAGGGTATCCTTCCAAAACTTGATTTTTGTGTTTCACAGGAGTAATGGGTTGAGTAGAGACTGTGGATGGTGTGTAGGCTGTGRCTTTTTCATATTACTGCATGGGAAAAAAAAACAATATTATGTGRGAAGGCCAAGAACTTCTGTTTTGCAGCACATTTGTGTGCAGATTCAAAGCCTCTAGAATATGATGAAGAGTTTAGTAGCTTTTGGGTTATTAAATCAGTATTTGTCCCTGTGTGAAGAATTTTATTTGATTTCCTCAAAGTGGGACTGAGTGCAACAGCTGAAAAAAATGTCAGATGTTTAGGAGCACTGTCAGTAAAATCATTCACAACTGTGTGCAAAAATATTGTAGTAGAATCTGGAAGATTAATGTTTTTTTATTTTCAAATGTTTCATTTGCATTAAGATTTGTAATACCTTTTTATTAGACCACAGAATGTTTAGGAGGGACAAATGAGCATCTTGTGTGTGGTTATCTCTTCTGTCCTAATCTGAGCAGAGTCGAAGGCACAGACTGTGGGACAAATCCTTGTCTCCAGCAAGCAACATGTCCAAGTTGCACAACATTTTTAAAGGATCAAGATCTTTGCTKTTTATTGGTTAGATGTCTCAYAATTTCTTTTCCTTTCCAGAGGCTTAGAATTCATTCAGATGYGCAWGTCCCTGATCCCTTTGCTCTCTRTCTTGTCTGTTTGGCAGGACTGTTGTACCTATAATGTACCTGTGGATGCTTTTCAATATARCTACAGCTGGAAAGCAGGGTAAATATTCGCTCAGAGATGGAGCTGCTGTTGCAAGCCAGGAGAATATGCAGAGAATKAATTCCTCTGATCACATGCATTTATCACCTTGAAAAATGTGGTAATGCATGCTGTTTAGGTGGTCTGCTTCAGTGAAAAGTTGTTCATTAGTAGTGCTACATGGAAAATGTTCATGACTTTTTATGGAGCAAAAGACACTGGTGTGTTTCTAACATTTACAGAGATTTTCATTTGCATTTTCCATTTGCATTTGAAAAATTAAATATTAAAGAAAGTGTTTAAAGTAATATATGGGAAATAGTAAGAAATTGTGAGCTTTTTCAGACATTTGCATTCCTGTAATTCATAGAAATTTAGGTCTCAGATACACGTTTACTCAACAACAATGGGATGCTGCCTTTAACAATTAAAATATAGGTTTTATAATTAAGAGAAAAAGCATTAATGCTGGGTGAGAAGGATCTTTGAATGCTGATACTAGAAAAAAAATTCTCTCTTCCACTTACAGGCCAGCATATCTGCAGTACAGAATTGCTTCCACTGGGTGGCATTGCAAAACAAGGCATGACATACAAACATAATATTTGATGCACAAAATATGCTGGTCAAATTACTTTGCATATTTTGCAGCTTTGTAAAGTTGCTTTGGTGTATTCAGGAAAACATCTAAGAACAGAGGGGCTTTTTTTTCTCTACCTTTCTTTTCTTTCACCCCAGTTCTGCTTCATAGTGTTTGGTGGCAGGTGTAAGACCTCTCTGTTCATAGAAAGTTCCTTGATAGTGTTCTGTATTCAGAGGAGAATTATTTTTGCATTGCAGACTAAGAATCATAATAATAGGGATCTTATACTAACAGGTTAGGATGTGTTACTTCTTCTGTTGATTCTTGTGAATTACTTTGTATTCAGTGCTTTTGCTTTTCAGTAAAGCACTATAAGCACAAATCTTTTATTTAATTATGTTTAAATTATTTTGAGTCAAATTATTCTTTTAAAGCATGGAACTAGTTAGAGATAAATAGAATTCTAGAAAAGTAGCATAATTTTCTATATACTGGTCTAAAATATCCCACGTAACTAGGGTTGTTGGGAAATAATATTGAAAGCTTTAGAGAYTTAGTTTATACATTCTGTATACTTRCTTTCTTTTCTGATATGAATAACAGTGTATGAATCAATGTTTCTGGGCTGTCCTGGTGCAGGTGTATTAATCAGAAATTTGAAAGAAACCTTGTATCGTTGAATAGCTGCCATTATCTGCTGCTGCTTTGTAGTGGAACCCAAACAGAGTAGTGAACCCACTGAGACTGGTTGAATTAGTTTGACTCTTAAAAATCACATAAACAAAAACAAAACACCCAAAACAACAACAATCAAAAAACCTCCAAAAACACAGGAAGAAAAATTTAAATCCTAATACAAAACAAACCCAAACCAAACAACAATAAATCAGAAAATAAATTTAAAAACCCTAATACAAAACAAACCCAAACCAAACAGCCATGAATCAGAAAAAAACCTTGACTAAACAAGCAAATTGAAACTCATAAAACTGTGTAACTGTAAGACTGAATAAGGTGATGATCTGATTGAAGTATTTCTTCTTTTCCATTTATATTAACTTACCTTTCTCAGAATTTACTTTATTAAAGGTCTCAGTTTCTTTTCTCTTTTCTGTTTTCTCCCCTTTTTTTTTCTTTTTTTTGCACTCAGCTCTGTTGGTTTTCTCTTTTTTTTCCGAAGGACTGTCAAGAAATCTTGAACCTTGAAGGCTGTAGAAAGGAAGGAATGAACTTCAGCCTAGTGTAGAATCTTCTCTAAACTATCTAAGCACACGGTATGTGATAGCAGATGGCAGTTGTGCACAGATTTCACTTGGTCACAGTATGGGTTTCAGCTAGTGGAGAATGGAATAGGTTCTCTAATTGCTTCATCTTGGCAGAGCTCCACATATGTGTGATACATTCTGAAGGCAGTTGGCTACCTCATTTGAAGTGTTTCATGACAAGACTACACATTTTTCACATTTGCTAGCTTAAAATCACCCACGAATTGTATAGTTTTTGACTTCTGTTAATGTGGAATTAATTACATATTGCAATAATACAAGGGATTTGGATGTCCTGTTCCTGACCCCCTTTATTATTCAGGGCTTATCAAAACKGCAGTCTAGAAAACTCAAGGACAGAGAATTCATGTTCTTCCAGGTTTTATTAAGTTTATCACCTTACAATCAGCTAAKCAATAGTTTATTGTTCCAAAACTTTTTGTGAAAAGTTGTACATTTACTTTARGAATCATCTAGTTTGGAGTATTTAGACTGTTTGTTTAGTTACSGTTCTGACAGGAGCTACATAACGAGGGGAGTGGGGAGGGTGAAGTAGGGAAAGGAAGCCTTACCGTATTCGGTTTTTTGTGCTAAAAAATCTTTACATGTTTCTACATGTATATTCTRATTTGATAGGATCAGCTATATAGGAAGTAGATTATATGTGCTTGGTGTTATAAATGAAACTTATAAAACGCCCAATTAAATAATTTAAAGAATAATTTATTACAAAATAGAGCGACAAAATGCTAGGATACCACAAACAAAAGACAGAGCCGAGCCCGGGATGGGCGCTGGGTGAACCGCAGGTACAGTCTCTACTGCACTGCATCCCACCCCGGTTCACCAAGTCCGCTCGGAGCAGCCAGTTCTTACACTGTTTTTCTGCCCGGAGGCCACCTTGCAATAGTCTATTCGGTGTCCAGTCCTTGTTGCATATTCATCTGGAGATCCKTTCAGCGTTGCTGGACTGCTGAATAGTTTTCCGGACGGAGATGAGTGTTTCAATGGATTTCCGAGGAGTCCCATTCAGATGTTATCCGCAGTATTGGTGCTGATGGTCTCAGTAACTGCCCTCGTCACCAGTCCGATTCGTGAGTCCGCCCATCTTTCTATTGCAAATCCTGGTCTCCGGGCTTTAATATAACATTATAACACTTAATATAGCAGTTTAAACATGAATTATTTCGGGGCATCTATCACATTGGTTTCACTGAAAATAATTATCCTGGATTATATTTGGTTTGGTCTTTAATTGTTTACAAAACACTCAAATCATCTCTTGTGTTGGGAAAAATATCTCTGTGATAAAGCTTGGTTACACAAACAGCTTTAAAATGCATTTTCACAATATATTCTATTTTTTTAGTGTTATTTACAGTAAAATATTCTAGTTAATTCAAGTATGACTCCGAATGGGTAGCAGTCCTCGCCATTAAGACAGGTGTATTTTCTTGTCACTCCTTGGCTGATATTCTAGCTTGTTTTGAAGGGCCATAGCTTGTGGAACAGTAATTTATTAATTGCAGAGGTACGGAAATCCCTCCTGTGTGGTGAATATGAATAATGATTTGATCTGGGTGGAACTGAAACTGCTGGTTTGCAAAAACCAAYAGTGATTAGGAGATTAATTGCTAATTATGCTGTCATTTTGCAAGYATTTTGTATAGCAYGACTGGATTTTTTTATTAATCAGGYAGTACGATCTTGCATAGTTTCCTAAAGCCACTTTTGTGTTAATAGGTTGTTGAATTTGTGGTAGCTGTGCAGTGGTGCTCTATGCAGAAACTGATATTCTGACAGAGTAAACGACTTCTGCTGCAGTAGGGTTTAAGTAGATGCTGAAGAAGAGTAAGAAGTCTTGAGTGCTGCTACAGGGAGTTGTGAATGGTCCCTGTTACCGGGTTGGATGGAAGTGAAATACTGGAAGTAGAAGTTTRGATTAGGAACTAAAGTAACTGTGAAATGCTGCTATGAGAAGGATTAGCCTTGAGGTGCTTTCCTCATTCTCTGGGTTTGAGTGCTAATCATCATGGACTGAGTTTACTTGTAACTTTCTAAAGGATTTTTCGTGTCTAAATTTCAAGATAAGTTCTCTGCGGGAAAGCTAAGAATCCTGGGTTGACTGTACTGGAGAATGGAGTTGTGGTCTGAGACTATTTACTGAAGGATGGACTGGAGCTCTGCTAATGTATTTTGAGATGTTTGGACTACATCAGCTTCATCCCTGTATTGATATGGAATAGGAGGAAAAAAACTCCACCTAATTTAAATAAAAGCCTGGTTAGTCTGTGACAGATTATCCAGTTCTGATTACTGGTACTGTTATCTTTTTCCCAACCTGGAAATGAAACTCGAGTTAATTTTAGTAAGGAGGTAATATAAAAGGGGATCTTTATTTGAAGGCCTTCAGAGGCAGTTACAGAAAGATGTCCACAAAAGCCACCCCCCACCCCTCGCCAGGGGTGAATACATTTTTATAGGTTTTAGGAAATTAGAGTAATTGATGCAATTCCCCCCCAGGGCAAGCCCSTTCTCTGGAGCCCCMCTTCAGCMCTGGCTGTACTTTGTCCATRAGAATGTATCTGGAAGAGTTGTGTTGGCCTTGGTTCCCAGGAAGAACCAAGATAGCACCRAGCCTTGTACCCCCTGGGGCTTGGAGCTCTGGAATTTGTTCTGTCTTTCTGCTTAGGGGAAGGCCATGGAGTATTACTGGGAAAACCAGTCACTAATACAACAGGCTACAGAGCTACAAATATATGTGTGAAGAACACAGAACATAAAAAAGAAAAAAAGGCAAAACCCAAACAGCATAATTTCCCCCCTTTTTTTAGAGACTRACTCCATCTTGTTTAGTCTCTACTCCATATTTGGCCATACTACTGGTTTATATACTCAGTCCTCCCACTGGTTGTTATAYAGATGCCAACTAGAACTACAGCTACTATGAATACTTTTTTTTTATCCTGGCTCAGTTTGGTAACCATGATGTGAATGTATTGAAGATAATCAAGGTTCAGTGGGGTCCTTTGAGAGCTACCTGGTGTAGGATAAGTTTGCTTTCAAATTTCAACCAAATCCTTAGCAATTTTTTCACTCTGATCTGCATAAGAACAACAACCAGTGTTAATGATTTTTCGGTTTGTAGAAAATTAAGAGGCATTCTGTTTAATAGCCTTAATATGATTAAACATTATATTTGGAATTACAGCCTCATGGACACAGGCCTGATCTTTATCTAGGGGCAAAACCTGCCAGGCCAAATTTTCATCCAATACCACTTTGACAAGTTGTTCTTAGRAAGTGTTTTTGGATACATTTTGGACTAGAGCTACATGCACATTTTTAGGGCTAAATTTGAATCATGGCTACCAACTGTGAAGATCAAAGGTACAAAAGAACACTTTAAATCACATCATCTTGATTTGTTTCAGTCTGTTTTCCAGTTGTCTGAGGAACAGAGGTCTTTTTAACTCTGGAGCAGTGAATTCAGGGTTCTTTGCCAGCACCTCTGATATCACTAGCTGAGTAGATGTTTTCTGTTTGGAAAAATCTTGCTCAAGTGAATGACTGTAGGTAGCATGCTTCTTACCTTGAAGAATGTGGTATTCTAGTGAACAGCCATTCTTTGCAGCCTCGTTTAATTAGAAAAAACTTAGTCTGAAATTTTGATGGTGTCTTGGGCATTTCTGGAAATCTCAACATCAGTGAGAGTGCTAAGAACATGGTGAGGGGYTGTTGCTTGTTTGCTTTTGATTTTTTTGTAATTTTGTTTTGTGCTTTTGTTTTTTGTAATTACTGTGAGCTAATTCTGCTCTGTACTGTTTTAATCTTTTGCCTTGCAAGTGTTGGTAGGTTAGTTCAGAATTTAAGACTATGAAATCCTTGTAGTTATATGGAATATTTCTTTTGGCTACTGTTTTCCTAGAGTTACTATAGAGCAGACTTTTTTCCCTTAATGTAATATAAAGTAGGTTTGATGTTGTTGTTGCATTTGTAGCTGTGTGTTTCATTCTGTGAGGGTTTTTGATAAATTGGACCTCAGCACATGCTGGTGAGAGACAGGATGGAGGTGCATTGGGTTTGCATTGCAAGGTTTTGGTAGCAGGAGGGCTACAAGGGAAGGCTTCTGGGAGAAGCTGCTGGAAGCTTCCTCCACATCTGACAGACCAATCCCAGAGATGGACCCAGTGCTGGGCAAGGTCAAGCCTGTCAGCCATGGTGGTAGCACCTCTGGAGTAATACACTGGAAAAGTATAAAAAGCTGCTGCACAAGAGCTGCAGCCAGAGAGGAGGGAGGCTGTCAGAGAAACCACTCTGCAGACACCAAGGTCAGTGAGGAAGAAGTGGAAGGAGTGCTCCTGGTGCCAGAGCAGAGAGTCCCCTGCAGCCTGTGGTGAAGACCATAGTGAGAAAGGCTGTTCCCCTGCAGCCCATGGAGGCCCATAGGGGAGCAGAGATCCACCTGCAGCCTGTGAAGGACTCTATGCTTGAGCAGGTGGATGCATCTGACTGAGGCTGTGATGGCATGGAAAGCCCATGCTGGAGCAGGCTYCAGGTAGGACCTGTGAACTCATGGGGAGAGGAGTCCACACTGCAGCAGGTTTGCTGGCAAGGCTTGGGACCCYACTGGGCACCCACCCTGGTGCAGTCTTTCCCAAAGGACTGTGACCTGTGGAAGGAAGCCACTCTGGAGCAGTTTGTGAAGAACTGCAGCCTGTGGAAAGAACTCACCTTAGAGAAGTTTATGAAGGATTGTCTCCTGTGGAAAGAACTCYRTGCTGGAGCAGGGGAASAGAATGAGGAGGAAGGAGAAACAGAGAGGTGTGATGAACTGACCTCAACCTCCATTCCCTGTCTCCTCTGCCACTGGAGAGGGGAAGTGGGAGTRAAGTGGGAGTGAGCCTGGGAAGAAGGGAGGGTTGAGGGGKAATGTGTTTTAAGATTTGGTTTTATTTCTCTAGAYTCTAGTCTGATTGGCAGTAAATTAAACCARTTTCCCCAGGTTGAGTCTGTTTTGCCTGTGACAGTAATAGRTGAGCAATCTCTCCTTGTGCTCATCCTCCCTCTTGAGCCTTATGTTTTCTCTCCCCTGTCCAGCTGAGGAGGGAGGTGATAGAGTGGATTTASTGGGCATCTGGCATCCAGCCAGGGCAAACTCACCACAATAGGCCACTATAAATGGTAATRGTGATGAGATAATCAAAGCAAGTGACTGCAGTGACCTTTAGGGCAGATGACTTGCTTTCCAAGTTTATGGTGAAATTTTACACTATGTATACATAATGTATTTTTCTTCAAATAAAGCATACCTGTGGAATGAAAGTGGAAGAATTATTTTTAAATTATTAATTTGAATTTTAAATCACTAAAATGTAAATAAATAATTTTTAAAATAATCTTTTTCTTTTCCCTCCAGCTGTAGCAGAAGTGCAGCTTCGTGATGATCAATATACCCTTGACCACATGCGTGCTTTTGGCATGTATAATTATCTTCACCTGGATTCCTGGTACCAGGATAATGTCTACTATGTTGATCAGTTTGGAAGGGTTATGAATCTGTCAGTGACTCTGGTAAGAATAAAATAATTTTTTTTTAAACCACTGAACTGGAAAAGATGGGAGCAGATAAGGTAGAAAATAYTGCACGTAGGATCCAAATGCAAACACTGCGGGGAAGCTATTGCCAGGAAGACAGGTTGGTCAACAAAAATGCATTTCACCAGGAAGAATAAAAGGATTTTATTTCTGACTTCTTTGTGTTAATAGTATTGYATTAGTGTTGCAATAATGTGTGACATCCCACCCTTAAGGGGACAGGAGCACTCAGGAGTTGAAGATGCTTGTGGCCAAAACGAACAACAAAAGTCAGAGAGGTCACAAAAGCTTAGTTACACATTTGGCATGGAAATTGAAATGTTAGTCCCAGATCTCCTAGTGCAAACACACAGCAGTGGGCTGATGGGGTGTCCAGGGTCCTGGAGGTGCTGCCTGGGCTTGGTGGGGATACCTGTTTATGGGTCAGTTTGTCCACTTGGAAAACAGGTGACTCACTTGTTATACAAGTTGGTTATCATGTGCGTTTTGTTCTTCCAGTCCCTTCTGGAAATGGGTTGGAGGTCTTGATCTCCACCCTGTAGTACAGTCCACATCCACTTCTCCACATCATTCCTGTTTGTGTGCTGTACTGTGCTGTGCTTATCTCTAGGTGCCAGAACAAGGGCGTTTGTCTTASAGAAGTGCTGTCCTAMCTCTGTGTGGCCCCCTTCTCCTGTTCTTTCTCACAGTGTGTTATTACCAACAAACMTTGGCTGAATCCACAGCCTRTGGCTGTCACTGCTGGAGACRTACACATCAGCTCTTTATTTTTAGGCTTCTRCACAGTGTTACATCTGCTTTTATTCTGGGCAGATGGACATGATGACAAGCTGAAGAAAAGGGAAGATGTTTCTCTTCTAGTTGCTTTTCACTTTCTCCCTGACATTACTTGATGTTTGTTTGCTAACTTGAAAACCCAGTCATTGTACATGTTAGAATTAGAAATGCTTAATCTAGACATCATTTGTTGAAGGCAAAAAGATGATGTTGGCTGTGAGGGAACTTGAAATAGTGTAAGCAAGCTAGGCCAAGTCTGCAATTTCTGGTGGTCCTAAGTAATCAAACTTTGTATTTCTTTTGAGCCATTTTAATGCACAGATGCTTTAGTTTCCTTTACAAAACTATACTTCATTTCAGAGAGGGAAGGACATGGTTCTRTGGACACCATGTTTCTGGTACATGTAATTGTAGTGCTTGGGCTTTAAGGAAGAAAAGAGTGTGTGGAGAGGAAAATACCCATTGTCATACCACCAGAGTTTGACTCATAACCCTGTCAGACAAGTGAAAACAGGGCTGGTGTGAGTTTTTGAGAGCACGTGGCTTAGCCTGTGCAAAGTTCTGGGGACAGAAATTACTAGGTCAGGACTAAACTAAGAAAAATTCTGAAATTGTAGTTTTAGATTATCAGGAAATACAGGTTTCCAGAGGATGATAGGGTGAGAACTGAAGCTGCAAAATAGTTCCTTTGCTTTTCATAGTATRTAGCAGTTGGAATCTTTGGCAACTCTTAATGTGACAAAATAATCTCCTAGGACTTCTTCCAAAACTTCTGAGATCATCTGGATTCCTAGTAGAAACACCTAAAAGAAAGCATTCTCTCAACAGTGGCTTGTCACAGTACCACTTTTTATTTTAACCTTGAGGTTGGTTAACCCTGGCTTGCTGCTGGACCCAAACACTCTCTCACTCTCCCTATTCAACAAGATGGTGAGGAAAAAATGAGATAAAAGCTTGTGGATGAGGATAAAAACAGGGAGATCACTCCAGTTACCATGATGGGCAAAACAGACATGACTTTGGGGAAAATTATTTAATTTATTGCCAATTAGAACTCTAGTGTAGGATGAAGGTCTCACAAAGCTTGTACCAGGAATTTGCTTCATTGTGTGCTTTTCCATGGGCAACTGTGGGTATCTGTCCTCTCTGGGTTTCAGGAGGACAGCCTGCTTTCCCATGGTCTGCTCCAAGGGCTGCAGRCAAATCTCTGTTCCACAYCCCTGTCTTAGCTGACAAGCTCAACTCTCTCTGATGGAGAGTCCAGTGGGGCCAGCTGGGAGTGGCTGTGTGTTCACGGGGCAGCCCTGTCCCCTCCTCACTGAGGCCACCCCTGCAGGTCCCCTGTGTCTGCACAACACAGACACCCARCACATTCCTTTATTAGGAGGGCACTGTGTGTTTAAATTTATTTCTTAGCAGAAAAAGGATTTTACAACAGGCTATAAATCGACATAAGAAATATTCTTCCCTAGGACATATTTCAAGATAATGGCACTTGATTAATATGTGGTCACAAGTTTTAGTTCCACCTGAAGGGGGAGATAAAACTGATGAAACTGTGAAATAAATAGTCACCATCTTGTGTCCTAATACATGATACCGTGCTGTTTTGCAAAGGAAACATGTTTGCATATGAATAAAAAGGAATGTGTGTTCAGACACATCAACAAGGTGTCTCATTACAAATGTGCCCAGCCATATATTAGTCAAATGTATATTAAAAATAAGATTGGTTTTGGCCAAGTACAGCTGACAATTAAAATGAATGTCAGTCTTCTTTTAAACAGAGGATGGAACAGGGTACTGTGTTCATCCTAAAATCAGAGCAAAAGAACACATAGGCTTTCGAACATTTTTTCTGGTTTTGTTTCTTATTTTGRTTGCAGCTTTGATTCTAATATGACAGTGTGTTGGTTATCCATATATCATGAATTATCCCTGCAACTTAGGTGTTAAAAAAGATGTCATCTAGGAAGGAAAAAAAAATAGATATAACACCTTGCCACATGCTCAAAATCACACATAATTGAAAAAAGAAAAGTGATCAACACAAGCAGTTCTTCTGTGTTGATGGATGAGTATTCAGGTGGGTTTTTTATACCAGATTGAGGAAATACTGTATAATAGTTCCTTTTACAGCTGTTGGACTTTTTTCATTCAGAATGCCAGCAGCAATCAGTACTTTGCTTTAAACATCCAATGGGTAGTGATGGGATTGCTGACTTGAGATTTTTTTAATAGGTTTTTTTTGTGGTTTTTTTTTGTATCTGACTCAACTTTGTTGATTGCTCAGTGTTTGTAGCATTCAAGTATAGCTGCAAAACATGGTAAGTTTTCTCCTTTAGCAGTTAGGCTTGGTTTCTTGACCTTAAGCTCTTCTGGCAAAGACAACTTGGTTTCTTTTTATGCTCAAATAATCAATTGAAAACTTATGGCAATACGAACTCTTCTCACAATTAAAATCCTTAATGGTATATATATTTTCATCTTTTTAATTTCCAATAAGAATTAGSTATGGAATATTGTTTTTGTAACTTTCAGTTAACTTCAATTCAGAACAAATGTTAGTGGCACTAGACACAATGTAGGAATTTTATTTGAAACAAGTCAGAATAAGAAAGCAGATGGAGAACAGCAAAATCCTTTCAGTGTTTCAGGGTTTTAAATACTTGTCTCTTTGTTATTCAGAATGCTGAGTAAGGATATTTTTTCAGTTAAAGAGGTGTGAAATGCTTAGGTGTTTTGATTTTTCATAGAATATAGTCTTGCATTTGTTATTTCTACTTTGTGGGAATTGCAATATGACTTRCAACTTTTWTTTTTTCCTTTCTTTTTTATTCCTTTATTTTTTTCTCATTCCCTGTTATTTCCTTGAAAAAATTAATTTTTATTTTAAATATTTTATGAAATATCTCATGTTTGTACAGTATTGCCATTAAACCCTAGCTGACAACTGAGTGCAATGCGGCTGCTTGCTCACTGCTGCTCCTTCATCCCCAGTAGGATTGGAAGGAGAACAAGAAAAAGGTAAAACCCATAGGTTGAGATAAGAACAGTTTAACAATTTMTATAAAGCAAAATTTAATAATAATAACAACAAAAATAATAATTATAGTGARAAGAGAGAGAACTAAARCAAGAAAAAACAAGTGATGGACAATACAGTTCTCACCAGTGCTGACCAATGCCTGWGCAGTGCTGAGTTGTTTTAGCCAGTTCTTGCTGGTATAATACATAACTACAGACTCTCACCATCCCCTCATGCTTCTAAAGCAGGGAGTTACTGTTACCCCAGTCAACCACCTGGTGAACAAAGAAACAGTCAAAAAGCTGATCTGATAGGAGCATTGAGAGGAGGTTTTGTTTCATCTTCAAGGAAGTCCATCCTTTCCATTGTCAGAATGAAATTAGCGACTGTTCTAATAAAAGCCTAAAGTTAAACTAGTGAACAGACAGGTTATGAATAATTTCCTTTCCTGCCTTCTGAAAGAAAGACTTTGTAGTAAAGATTATTTGTAATTTTTTTAGGAGATTAAGTTCTGAAATTCTTGCTCAATGCTGATAGATCTGATGTGAGCTTTAGAAGATTAAGTAGTTGATAATTTTTTACTTTAATTGCATCCAAAACTATTTGAAGCTTACTGYTAAAGTTCACTTGAAGGCTGACAAAAGCGTGGTCTTCTGTAATGTAATAYAGTATACCTCTGTAAGTCRCTGTTAAGAGGAATGATGCTTCYTCTTTCCATGATAAGATACACAGGRTTTAGACTTTYTTTTCYCTAGGCTCARTAATCATTGCTAGTTACRATGGAAAACTTCCCTACTTTGTAGRAAAAAAAGTGCCTTTCAGTGAAATCTAAAAATTAAATAAAATATGAGGAAGCCAAAATTCGTTGTATCTAGTGATTGTGTGATATTTGTCTGTGTTATGGGTTTGGTTTATTTGGGTTTTTTCCCTTCTAATTCTTTCATTCTCCCCTTGTGTTATGAATTAGCAGAATAGTCCACGGGGTCAGTAATGATACAGCTGACTCCAGAAACTGACCCTGAATGCTTCTAATAATTAAAAATTTGCTAATTTTCCATTGCAGCTTTCAATCTTCTTGTAGCAGTAATCTCTAATACAAATTTAAGTAGGCCCAAAAGACAAGCAGACTATCTGTTTATCTGGTCTTTTTTTGGTGTTGCTTATTAAAATGGTACTTACCCAAATGCAATTTCTCCTGCTTACCTTTGAGCATGTGTTAAATGCACATCTGATTTTACTAACATCTGGAAAATAGGAAGTATTTGAAATCCCCTCGAAGGTGGGATTCTCAATAAATGAGGCCACTGCAGGCTTTGCATGCACAGAATGCTCTCTCTGTTTTGYATTCATGTGCCCAAGTGCAAAGCACTCTTTTGGAAATGGTCCTTTGTGCATATATCTTGGACTGCCTTATTTCACAGAGCAGAATGAGTAAGTTTGTTTTGCTAGAAGTARATTATTCCCCACAAGCTACTGATTGTTTGAGTAAAAAATAGAAGAAGCTGTTTAAATGATGTGTGGCTGAATATTTGAGGTCTGTAATGAGACACAGTTTTAGTATTGTTTTCACTGCTATTTCTTAGTCTCATGCCTTATTACCTTAAGGATAGGCCTGAGGCTAAGAAACATTTTTGTCACAGAATCAATAATTACTTGTTTCCCACCCAGGTTATCAATACAAAAATATGCTTCTKTTTGTGCTTCCTTTTACATACTTGTCAGTATCTTCAAAACTGTCCCTGTAATATTTTTCAAATATTGTTTTTCTGTTTTTACAAATACATTTATTTGTAAATATATTTTCATCTTAGTGACAGTAATGCTGAGTTTTAGTAATGAGGGAAGAATTTCCCTCTTGTTAAACAGAAGTTTCTGATTTGTGGRCCTTCAGAAATGTAGATCAACTGACTGGAAATGAGCCTAGTAAAATAAAACGAAAAATAGTTTCATTTGCTCTATAACCATATTTTATGTTCTCARCATAGTCTATTTGTGGTTGGATTAAGAAGATAGATTGGGTTTAATAAGGGATGATATCTAAAGGTCAGTCAGACACCTCTTTTTTTTCCRAAATAATTTTATTGTTCAAATATGTGTTGGTACACTAGCTTGTAAAATACCTCTTAAACCCATTGTATCTAATTTTCTTTCATACATGATACATGTATGAAACTCTCTGTGAAGGAAAGTGACCTTCCTGAGAAATGTTCCCCAAGATACAGAAAAGAACAGGAATTGCTTTTCTTTGTTATTACTGGAAGACATCTTTGAAGACTGCAAATCAGATTCTGCAATCCATTAATCTGTGAGAGGGACAAGGTGGTGAATATGGTTTGGGTTCAGATTTTTTAAATTGTATTTTTTGTTTATTTTAGAATCACAGAACAGCCCAGAGGAAGAGCTCTCAAAAGAACATATAGTCCAAGCTTTCATGGCAAAAGGAGCCTGGATGAGGTTATTTAGCATTCTGTCCAGTTCTGTCTTGGAAAACCTCCAGTGATGGAGCTTCTGCCATGTCCCTGGGAGGTTTTAATCATTGATTGTTCTCATTGTAAAAAAATTCTCTTATGTCTAGATGAACCCTCTATTAGCTGTTGACCCTTGTCTTCTCTCTGTGACTTCTTGTGAAGAGAGAGCCCATGATCTTGTGGTGGCTGCCCTGGAATACTGTGATGTAATCTCCCCTGAATCTTCTCCAGAGAGACGAGGCCTCCTTCAATCCTCTCACATAGGGGAGATTYTCCAGTCATTTGATGGTGTTCATGGCTGTCCTTTGCACCTTTTCCAATCTGTCCATGCCTTCTTTCAGCATTACTTCAGGTGGGGCCTGACAGCCACTGTGTAGAGTGGGATGATCACATCTCTTATCTCTGCTGGTGRTACTTCTGCAGATGCAGCCCAGGATCCARTTTACCTTTGGTGCTGCAGCACTGCACTGCTGACTCATGGTTAGTTTGTTATCCCTACTGCCCTCAGGTCCTCTTCATCAGGGCTTCTCCCTGCCACACAGATCCTGGCCTGTTCTCAGCTCTCTAAGCTCCATTCCAGGTGCAGGACCATGCTTGTCTTTGCTTATTTTCCAAGCATTCTTGCTGCCCCACACTCCCATGCTCTCTGGCTCTCTGTGCCACATGGCTTTCCCTTGTAATTACACTGGCCTACCTCATCAACTAGTTTAGTGTCATCAGAAAATGTGTCATCATCCAGGTATCTTATGAAGATGTTCAGTGGGTGGGGCCTGGTATCAATCCCTGAGGGACCCCACTTCTGACAGCCAGCCAACCCATTTTATTTAACAGCTCCTTAGTTCAGTTGAAMAACTTTAAATTATTAAGTTCTATTKCAGTTATTTAAAAGATTATAGAGACATGACTGCAATGTTGCGGAATCTCCAGTTTGCATCTTATATTTTTCTGTGAGGATATTTTGTTTGTGCTCTTAATACTGCAGCCTGATCTACTTCCTAAGTAGCTGATCAAGCTGTATTGCTGATAAAGCATGTCCTRACTGTTTTTTAAACTGTCAAACCARATTMTTTTCAAATCATAAAGATTCTGTTAAAATTTTCTTTTAACCTAACAAGCCTCTTGGGTATTCAGAGATTACTTCAACACAAAAAATGRAGGTAAATCTTAGTCCTAAGGAGGCAACAGCATGGCTGACATTCCATGAGCCAAGTAATGAGCAGAAAGTCAGTCACAAAGTGTAATTCAGCAAAGAAGGAGCTGTATGTGAGAGCAAAGGCAGAAGATAAAGAATAATCCCTAAAAGCTATGYTGGAAGACATGCCACTGTACTTAATGAAAACAGTTGGAAATCCAATTTTCAGCATGAAAGCAGGTTTTAATCTGTTAGAATTAGCAGGAAAATGAGAACACAACACAGAACTAAAGCAGGACTTACGGGAACAATTACTAGAAATATAAACGAAATTGTTAATCTAACACCCATTTTGCACTGTTATTGAATCAAGCTGATTTGTATAAAGTTAACAGAGTRGGAAATGCAATTGTTAAAAAATTTGTATGTCTTGATTGTTCACTGAAGAATTATATCTGTGCAATTTGTTCACCATAGTGTCTCTGTTTATTCCTGCTCAAAAGCTATCTGTAGTTCAGCTTAAAAAATATTGCAGTGGCACTGCAACAAGATGCTAACTAAACTTATCCTGATATGTAGTAGAATCATAGAGTTGTTGAAGTTGAAAAAGCCTTTTAGGATCACTGAGTCCCACCAGTCACCCAGCACTGCTAAGTCCATCAAYTAAACTGTGTCACTAAAGTGTTCCCTAATCCACACATCTTTGAAATATATCTGRGGATGGTGATTGCACCAACTGTCCTGGGCACCCTGTTCCAGGGTTGTTTCTTAATGGTRATGAAATTTTTCCTAATATCATCTAAGCCTCTCCTGGAACAACTTGAGACAATTTCCTCTTGTCCTGTCACTTGTTATTAGTGAGAAGAGACCAGCCTTCACCTGGCTACAACCTCCTTTCAGGTAGTTGAAGAGAACCATAAGGTCCCCCCTGAGCCTCCTTTTCTCCAGGCAAAACAACCCCAGCTCCCTCAGCTGCTCTGCCCCTCATAGGRTTTGTGCTGCAGACCCTTCCCCAGCTCCATTGCCCTTCTCTGGACACACTGCAGCCTTGCAGTGTGTTTCTTATAGTGGGGTGTCCAAACCTGAACCCAGGACCTGAGGTGCAGCCTCGCCACTGCCCAGTACAGAGGGACAGTCCCTTCTCTAATCCTGCTGGCCACGTTGTTTCTGATCCAGGCCAGGAWGCCACTGGCYGCCTTGGCCACCTGGGCACACTGGCTCATGGTGACCAGCACTCCTGGTCCCTTTCCACTGGGCAGCTTTCCAGCCASTCTGCCCCCRGTCTGTGGTGCTGCCTRGGGTTGTGACCCAAGGGCAGGGCCCTGCACTTTTCATACTGAACCTCACCACTGACCTTGGCCCATCAATCCAGCCTGTCCAGAGCCTCTGCAGAAMCTTCCTACCCTCCAGCAGATCTACTCTTCTGCCCAGCTTGGTGTCTTACAAACTGACTGAGGCTATCCTCAAATCTCTCATCCAGATGATTGATAAAAATATTAGACAGGACTGGCCCAAATACTGAGACCTGGGGGAACACCATTAGTGACCAGCCACCAACTGGATTTAATTTCATAAGATCATAATAAAGTGATGGAAAAGTTATTTGAAAATGTGGTATGAATTAGCACAGCTTTCCTTTGCCAGCTAATTATAGATGTTACTTCTCTTAACTTACTGAATAAAATGACCCCTCTAGGAAAGCTGAGAAATTATATTTGCCAGTCATGCAACAGAATAAGCTAAAATTCTTGTAAATCTTCAGGTGCATTTTCTGTACTAGTTTGAGTACAATTCTGTGCTTTCATTTCTTTTTAAGTMTCTACATTTTTCCTGGGACTAACATTATTTGAGGTAAGTGTTTATTATATTGGACTGCTAGAGGGAAAAAAAAGCCTTTTCTAATGCAATATRTAATTACTGCTTAAAATTGAAGAAAAAAAGTGCTGCAGTATCAGTTAGAAGACACTCATAAAAATGAGTTTGATGAATTTCCACATATGTGGGAATTCTGCTTGCTACCCACTTTTTTTCCAAAGGTGCTCAAWGATACATAAAACTGGTACGTTGCTACTGATATTTATTATTCTTAATTTTCCTGTAATGTTTACTGAAATTAATAAATACTTCATAAAGTCTTAGTTCATGYCTGTTGTTTGTAGGACACTGCTCTACAAAAGCCAAGAGAAGTTTTCAGGCTACCTACAGACCTGACTGCGTGTGATAATCGCCTTTGTGCCTCAATGCATTTCTCATCCTCCAYGTGGGTTACCCTCTCTGATGGCACAGGAAGACTGTATTTAATTAAATCAGGCAAGCGTGGGAGCAGTGCATCTGAAAAGTGGGAGGTATGTCCTGCAATAAGGTGTTTAGGAGTTGTACATACATCCCTGTCAAAGTGATCCAGCTGCATTAACAATTGTATTCCTTATCCTGCTTGCACACAACAAATATAATTGTTATGTTTCTTCCTGAAGCTGTGAGTCTCATGTTCTGTGGTRAGTTCCTCTTTGTTTATGAAAGATGAATCTGGTAAAAAGTGACTGCATTTTGCATCTATTTTCTTTATTAGAGATTAGTTTGCTAAGAAACCACAGATGTTTTAGCATTGGCAGAAATGTAGGTGTATATACTGAGGTGGAAGATTTCAACATGATGGATTAGCTGCTCTGTCTGCATCTTTTGAGAGTTCAGTAAAGAAAATTGATCATCCTGGTTTTAGATGATAAGTAATAAATACCATCTGGTTTTTATTCTGTTCTGTGCAAGAATGCTGACACATAAATARGTTACATTGAAGTTGTCAGTATAACAAAAATATGAGATTTATATCTGAGGTTCTGTCATCATTTAAATTGACTTGTTGAGTATGTAGAGCACGCAGTGGTTTASAGTTGTGTTAATATGACAACCCCATAAATCCTCAAACTTTATCAGGTTTCAGTAACAACAGYTGGATTGACTCTACTCATGCAATCACTGCAGCTTGAATTCTTTGCAGTTTATTCTTTCATTTTCATGTGTTACTCTTCTAGCAAATAATGCTTCTTAGATTCTTCTCTGTTGTTTGGATTAATTTTGTTTTTATCTTTGGTTTTTTTGCTGACTGAGTACTTCTTGAAAAAAGCTAGAATACATGGTTTTTAGAATTAAAACTTCCAGTTATAGGTACCAAATGTCTCATGCTGTAAGATATAGAGTCCTTCGGTACAAAATTGATGAAATTATTTTCATATAATATAAATAATTTTCATGGCTTAATAAAGTGTATAACTTAAACTTCATAATTAATGACATTTTATATTCACAGTGGTGCTTGTCAGTCTTTCAATATGACAGTAATAGTTATGTATTCTGCCTACCTAGTCACCTTTAAATATTGGATGGACTTTTCCAATCCATGTACAAAAACAGAAAYTCAAGAACTTCTAACYCTAGCTTCTCCTAAACATGAATATYATTCTCCTTCATTTYATTATAGCATTTTGTTTCTTACTTCATAGAGGAGGAAAATGGGATCTCTTTGCAAAGCTAAATAATGGCATGTTTGATGATTGAACACTGGTTCAGTCATCAAGTAGTGATGCTTTGGACCTTTATGTCTTCTTGTTTGCATGTGTCAAGGTCTGCAAAGATTTTCAGAGCGTTGAAGTATTTAGAGGAATAGTGAGGGCCTTGGGGAAATGCCCACATTTCCATCTTGAGTGTGAGACTGTTTGCCCAGTTGATAGGCAGTGTTTATGGACCCTCTTGTTCTCATCAGTTGCTGCACCTCTATTTGTTGCAGTGCTAAACAGCCACGATGCAGACAGGTCTGGGGATCTTTGTGCTTTGTTTAATGGGCTCTTATGATTGTTCAATATAAACAATAATGTWTAAAACATTTCAGCACAGTAGCTTGATGGCCACAGAAGGTGGAACCAGAAATGTGTGCCATTTGTGGGTTCATGTTGGCAGATTTGGGGAGACAAACTGTTACTGGATCTGACATTCACTGAGACCCTTCCCTGCTTTCAGCAGAAGAGCAAGGCTTCCAGCTTTAACTGTCTGCCTTTTTATTACATTTTTGTCTTCTAGATTGTGTTTAATGAAGAACTGGGAAGTCCATTTATTGTAGCACACAGTGTTTCATTTATAAAATCTGATGCACATTCACTAGCTGTGCTGCTGCTTAGGGTAGAAAAAGATGAGCTGGACACAAAAGGAAGTGGATTTCACGTTACCTTGGAATGGGTTACAATTGCAGAAAGAAAAGAGGGTAAGTGTTTTACATTTRTATCACTGGTGAGTAGTGTTAAAAAAATAAAAATAATTGTTTTATTCTTTGTCTTACAAGTTATTTTTCCACAGGTCCTGATATTTCTTTTTTACAGCTTAGATTTTACACAGGTAATTTTTTCTAACATTTGTTATTGGTTATAGACCCAAATTATAGACAGACATTTGGAAAAATAAAGTTTTGGGCTTGTGTCATTAAGATAATTAGAAAACAAGATAGCACTTTACTTGAATGTTATGAAATGCAATTTCTGCTTAGCTTGGTTGCAGTGGTCCCTCTCTGCCTGAGGGTCTCCCTTGGTCTAGCCCGGCTGTGAGGCAGCACCACAGCAGCAATCAGTGGGTTCGTGATGGACCCCAGATCGTGGGAGTACTCAGAGGCAGGAAAACCACGACGCAGCCGCCAGAGTAAGAGACTGACTCTCCTGAGGGTCTAAAGCCAGGCTTTACTGGAGTTTGAAACAGCCAACTTAACCCCAACAGGGACCTGCTCAGGAGAGCCCCAAACTGGCTCGTGCGTGAGCTTATAAACAGGGGTGGGGAAAGGGGAGGAGAACTTGGAATATCCAATGAGGGTTAACCGGGGCAGGGAACTGAACAGAACTGACAGTACAGCTTTCCAAGCAGGGATAACGAGGGGTGGAACCAGGGCTCCACAGCCAATCACTCGACGCCCTTCCTGGAACTTTCCAGCAGGAAAGGGGTGGCCTCGGGTGACTGACAGGAAGCTCCAGGAGGGATTCAGAGACTGACACACTGCCTGAGGGTTGTCCTTGGGAGGGGTTCAGAGACTGACACACTGCCCTGAGGGTTGTCCTTGGGAGGGGTTCAGAGACTGACACACTGCCCTGAGGGCTGGCCTCGGGAGGGGTTAACTTGGAGGGCGGACCAGGGTAAACTAATACAGGAAAAACATAGGGGGAACAGGAATAAACCATTATAACAGAGTCAGGGGAGAACAACACAAATYCCAACACTTGGTCTTGTAAAATCAAGGTTATACGGAACTATTTCTAACTAATGTTTGTGATGTTTTTTAAACTATTGTACAGCTGTGCATGGGTCTTTGRTTATGGTTTTTTTGTTGTTGTATTTGTTAGCGTCCAATTAATGATGTAGTGTGATTGCAAGTAGTATGAGATAAATTTAAGATGTGTAGCATAAAAAGTAAATACTGCATATTCTTGTTTTCCTGCAATAAGAGTATGAACTTATTCMRTTGATTTTAGACCAACACATTGAAGGCATATTAGTTAGTTAATACTTACTAATTAATATTTTATCCTAATAAAGTTTGACAAATTGTACTTTATATATTCAATATGACCATATATATGTACATTAAATATCATGATTTACATGAAGGATACAAGATCCTATGTGTCACTGTCTGATTTAAAGATGTGTGGATTAAATTGACATTCTTGGAATGACTATGATATGGTCTTTATGTTCCAAGAAATCAAATTTTGATACTGATAGGAACAAGATCTTTAACTGGTTGAACTAAAGCAGTTGAGGCCTAATGTGATGTTACTAGCCAAATGTTCTTCCATCTCCTACATTTATGGTATGGATAGGATAGCATAGAGTAGAATAGTTATCTAGGAAGCCCATTCCASTGTTTAACCACCCTCTCAGGAAATAAATGCTTCCCGATTTCCCGTCTGAACTCATCTGGTGCAGCTTTGAACCATTCCCRTGTGTCTTGTTAATGGATACCAAGAAGAAGAGCTCAGCATTTCCATCTCCACTTCCCCTCCCTAGGAAGATTGTAGCCAGCAATGAGGTTGTCCCTCAGCCTCATTTTCTCCAAACTAGACAAGCCTGAAGTCCTCACCTAGTCTTGACAGGACATTCTTTCCAGCCCTTTCACCAGCTGTGTTGCCCYCAGTGGCTTTAGTTATGTTTTCTGCTGTTGAAACCTTGGATGATGGAAATATTTCTCAGAAAGCCACATGAGACCAACTGTTTTATGCTTTTGTGGCCAGCTCAACAAGAGAAAGAAACCTCTGAACATTACTGTTTATAACTTGAAAGGAAAACTAAATCAGTAACACTGCCAGTCTAGAGCTGAAAACTGWTACTCAAGAGAGCACCAACACAGACTTTTACTAGATTTTTTAATACTGTACACTTCCATAAAAATTCTTTTTACATTGTGTGTTTTATAACTTATGACAAATATTTTTGGAATCCCTAAAAGTAGATTTAAAAATCTTTCAAATAGTCTTGACAGTTCTSCAGCATTTCTAGGAAACAGAAAATTTTTGAAATTACTGTCAGTAGAGATGCAAATAACAAAATTCAGAACAATCTTTAATTAGTAAGAGAGAAATAAATTTTGATTTCATTTGAACAAACATCTCACAAATCAGACTGATGTATGAACCAGTCTCAAAGATAAAAGCTGTTTTGAGGAATTACAATACTTTACAATCRTTTTCATCACTTGTCAATTGCTGTTGCTTGCCTTTCCTTGAAACACTGTCTGTGAATGCAGTTTATCAAATCAGATTTTAGTAAAAAAGTAAGTAGTTTATCAATAAGCCATTTCTTAAATTACCAAAATCAGTGCTTCATCAAAGGAAAGCCTTAAAATATGGTTATGTTTCTTGACACCAACAAACGTGAGATCTCTGCCCTGTTTGGCAGACTGGRCAAAGGGATCACACTCACCACGATTGTGTTACCAAAGAGCAAAAAAAGGGAAGCATGAAAATAAATCAGAATGGGGGCAGTGGTTAGGTCATTTCATATCTTCTGTGGTACTTCAGAGGACTGTAATAAAGGTATACCCTTTCCAAGTYGGCTTTCTTTCAWTAACCRGACTTGTAGGAATACTTGCTGTAAAATCTTGAAATGAGGAACCACCATGCTGCCTTATGAGATTCAGAAAATGTGACATGCTTAGTTTTCTTCTGACCTTCTCTACAAGAAAAATAATTATTTTTCTTGTAGAGAAGGTCAGAAGAAAACTGAGGCTGTGCTGGGCTAGCTTTGATCAGCAAAGACATTKTAAGAATAAAAGGCAGTCTTAGATTAATCCAGTATAACTAATTGGAAAACCATATTACTGTGATTTAACAGGTAGGATTGTATAGTATTTTTAAATGTAATGAGTTCCTTAGATAATAATTTGTCTTCTAGAAATATATTATGACTTTTTAAAATTTCTATTTTTTAGGTGATCATAGATACGAAATCATTAAAAGGAGAGTTTTGCAAGGAAAATCAGTCCCCCATTATGCAGCAATAGAGCCCAGTGGGGATGGTCTAATGATTGTTTCCCATAAACCATTCACATTTATACAAAGTGAAAGCGACAAATTAGAAGAAAACGATGATGCAAAAATATCAAATGAAAAGAAAGGTAAGACAGTGTGACTGGTTATTGTAGGTTGCTCTCTTCTTTGACTTAGGACATAGCTTGCTAATTTAGCATTTGTTTGGAAACTCTAGCAGTAAATGTTTTAATATCCAGCTTCTGGACAGATTGACTTCGTTTGCCTTTATTGTTGGAAGTTGTATAAACCTACATTTGGTGCCTTTTTTTGGATAGAAGACACTTGAATTTTGTTGTCTTAAGGAAAAGGACATTTTCCAGACAGATGTATAACAGGTTTTTGGTATTAGTTGGATTGCTAATGCCTAAATTTAGGCATCTGTCTGAAGCACTCAAATTAAGAAACCAGTCTTCCTAGATGGGAGGGGGGCATTGACCTCCTCAAACTGTTATTCATCAGAAAGCTTTTTGATATGTAATTTATTAATGTCTTTCTAAAATTTAAATAATTATTTTGAAAATCTTTTGAAAAAATAAGAATCCTGTAAAAGGTGCTCTTTACTCCAGTGGGAAAGCAGTTCAGAAAAACTTGAACAAAATGCATTCATGCTTTTTTTTTTCTTTGCAATCAAAACAAAACTAAGTATGTAAAAACCTAGAGTTGTTTAATAGAGTTGTTTTTTTCATAAGTATCACAAAGCTCTGTAATGTCTATGTTTATGTAGTTATGTTGGATTATTTCATGTTTGATTTCTGTTTCTGAATATTAGGCATTGGTTAGTGAACAAATTCTAACTGAAGGATAGCAGCACAATCTTTGTCAATAGTATGAAAATCTTTAGAAAACAATACAAAAGGATCAAATTTCTAGAATGTGTTAATGTTAAACACTGACAAGTATGATATTGTACATGTAATTTTATTAAGARTAATCTGTACATATAAATCTTGAKGCAAAGGAGTTCTTCAGTGCACTGAGCACTGTAGTGCAGTTGCCTTTTGCTAAACCTAATGGAGGCTCTAGTTTTATTTGCACAGATATATAAAATTGCATGCATAATGGACTTTTAATATCAGTTACAGCTTGTKTCAGTGTTCAAAATTTTGAAGGCTGTCATGTCTCAGTAATAGTTTCTGGGAAAGTATAATTGTATCACCTTGACTGATCCATTGCAACCAGGGCAGCTGTGGCAAAGGGCAACAGTGCAAGAGTCCTGATCATGCTGTCATAGCCTTCCTTTTGTATGAACATTTCTCTTGAAAGGCTGTTTCTTCTAACAGTTTAATAATCAGAGAGATTCTAGACACAGTAGAAAAATCAATCACTGTCTCTGGCCAGGTAGTTTTATTTCATCTCCAGTAGCTGAGGCAGATTAAGACTACTTAGTCTTATAAAATAATTTCTTTTCAGTAGTCAGCATAGCTTCTGGCMAAATATATAGGAAAAAAGTGTTCACATCTTTAAGTGGCATGTACTTCAAGCATGCAGTAGCTTGTCAATACATTGCACCTGATGTCCCTTTAACCAAATTATTAATCATTAATATTTCATTGTATTTAAGTACATTTTGGGTTCCAATTTCACAATACTACAATAAATTTAAGAGTAATAGTTAATGCCTACTATATAACTATCAGCATATTTGAGTACAGATATGAATATAAATTACTTTTGAAATGAGGCATACAGATGAACTTGATTGCTAAAAMGGTGTTTCTCCATTTATGATCAGAATATATTTTGTGTAAATTTTTCAGAGTAAAGGATAATTTCCACTCTTTCAAAAACACAATTTCTTTCACAAAACTCCAGATGTCTCAGCTCTGAATGCTGTGGAATCCAGTAATCCTTGTAATCTAGTTTGTATTTTCTTGCATGTTTCCAACTATAGACCCTCTCTACTACTGGCAGCAGACTGGAGATGATGTGACAATAACAGTTCACCTGCCTCAAGACATCACAAAAGATGACATAAAAATACATTTTTCCCCTGATAATATATGTGTTACACTGAAAGACCAGCCTCCTTTGATGGAAGGAAAGCTCTATTCATCTGTGGACCATGAAAGCTGCACATGGATAATCAGAGAGGACAAAAGGTATTGCATATATTTTTTAGTTTTACTGATAGGARCTGATTTCCAAACATGCACCATGTCTGACTTGTAGCCCTTCTGGAATGGTCTCATATAATGCTACACCCCATGTCCTTTCTTGCAAGAATGTCTTGTCTCCTGAAAACAGTTCACTGGCTTTTGCTGTCTCAGTACTGTTTCTTTATCTATTTGTGAAAGTAATCCCTTCCTTTTGCAGCTATTTTCCAGGAAAAAACCTACTCAGTATCAAAATGTTAAACATAGATTTGTAAGAAGATTAAACTTAATTGGTTCAACAATTTTTTTAAAATTATGTTTCAGGATTGATTAGTCTGAATGTACCTTCTTGTTTGTGTAAAATGTCTCTTCTACTTTACACAAACAAGCATTTTAGTAGTAATTAAACAGAAATTCTTTAGGCTTGACTTAAAAATTCYTTATTATATTTTCCTAAAAATGATATACTATGTGTATTACAGAAAATGAATCTGTGTGAATTTAACATGCTGTAGACCTCAAACAGAAATGTTCCTGCTTTTATTTGAGAAGTAAATTTTAGGGGTTTTTTCATTCTGAAATAAAAATACAAAAGTATGAAGAGGCTGCAAAAAAATAATTCAGAGCTTCCTAAGACATTTCGAGGATTTTCTTTGTGTGTTKTCATACTCTGCCTGGGCTGAGCCATTTCTTCACTTACCCATGCTGGTCTGGTTATCTCAGTGATATTCACACTCTTAAATGAACTCCAGAAGAAACTTGTACACCACCAGGTGATCCACTCAACAGCTCAAGCTGTTTATCTACAACAAAGGCTATCCTTTGAGTTGTGATAAGGTTAACTGTAAAGGACAGTAATTCTCAAAAAGAAAATTAGAGGGACTAATATTTTTATATMGATTATAGTATTACTGTATATTAAAATTTGACTGTGATTAAAATATGTGAGGTTGTTGGTTGTTGCTGAAAAACAACTCAGCTGAATAACCTGGGGTTTTTTATTACTCATTTAAGTGAGCATTATTGCGTGAGTCTTAGGCTTTTACTTTATTGAGAAAGAGTAATTCCATATTTCAGTGTAGTAAGTTGCACTCCGTTCTCAATGTTCATACTGCAGCACTGCTATAAATCTATTGATTAAAAGTCAAAAACTTGCTCYTAATGTCTTCTGTAAAGGTATGCTGTTTCTAATACCAGTGTAATTGCTTTAGAAACAGATTCAGAGTTCACTACATAGTTGCTGCTATGGTGCAGTAATCAGTAACTTAAAGGGTTTTCTGTCAGGAGCACTACAGCTGTCATTGCTGGAGAACCTGTAAGTGTATCTAAAAAGTGAGTATAATAAACCAGTTCAGTTTTATCATTATATCTATGTGTTTGTCTAACACAGTATTTAAATGGAATTGCTATGTTGGTGCATCGGGCTGTGCCTTATTTTTCATTTACTTAATTAGTTATTCCTAATAGAGTTGTGATTATACTGGGTTCTCGTTGTTTTTTTACATGTCACAGAAATCTTATATCTTCTTATGTCTATACTTAGACAGTATAGATAATTATTTGATGTAGTATTTCTGAGGTCTATAAAATACAAATATTTTGTCTCAGATGTTATATAAAGGGAGGACACACTTAAATAGCCCTAAGAACTACTACTTATGTTTCAAATAAACTTCTGTAGTAAAATTYTTTCAGTCTTTGAATAGATTGCTTTACAAGTGATTTCCTGCCATATTTTAAATATTTTAGTGAGACTGCTTCAGGGTAAACTACACTTATATTGAAAACCCTGAGGTTTGTGTTTAGGCTATTAGAAATCACATACTTGATCTGTTTTTCTTTAGAATATTTTTTGTTAGTATAGTGTATTTTATAAATTGAATGCTAATGGTTTCTGTGATTTTTATTATTAATTCAGTTGGAAGAGAAGTGCTCTTATCTACATTTAGAGCTTTTTTTTTTTTTGGCAGTCTAATCTGACAAATGGATGTAGTGTTTTCATGTGCTACTGTTTGTCTTGTCTTTGCATTTTAGTTTGGAAATCTCTCTGATTAAGAAAAATGAGGGATGCCAGTGGCCAGAGSTGATCCTTGGTGACACAAGAGGGGAATTCATTATGGACCCTTCCCAGTGCTCTGAAATAGCTGAAAGCCTGATGCATCTTACTTCTGAAGTCATGGTAAAGAGTCAAGAATCAAACACCTAAAATTCTTGTACTTTTGCATGTTGTCTTTTCTTAGTACCCTAATTTGCACTTCATTCACCCAGCTCTCATCAGTTCACTTTTCATTCATTTTTAATTGAGACTGTTARCAAAYTAATGGCACTAGAGTTGTGAATGTASTTTGAATAGTAAAACCAYCTTCAAGGAGGACTGAATTTAAYGTATATCATGCTTGTCTGAGCACCAAACAGAAGCCTGATTTAACACTGAAAATAAATTTTGTTCCCACCATTTAGGATGTGCTAGTTTGCTTTAAAGCAATTAATTAAATGATCTTGAAAGAARTCTATTTCTTGTTTATCAGTAGGTTAAGCAAAACTTTCATACTGTCTTCCTAGGGMTACTGTACTTGACCTACAGACTGTGAGTGTAAATGACATGTTTAAAAGGAAAATTTAGGAAACTATAAGCATGACTCATGAACTTTCTGGCATTTTTGTCATATAGGAAGTCTGCTKGAAGTACAGTGTACTTTTTAGCTGCTAATTGCATGATACTTGGTTTAATTAGAAAATGACATCTCATCTGCAATTTGTAAAGTGTGCCTCCCTGTGGCTTTTGATATATTTGGATTTGGATTATTACTTTGTTTTTAATAMGGCTGAAAAGCGTTATTAAAATAAATTCTATTTAGTACTCCAGACTGAATTCTCTCCTATCTCCCTCAGTATTTGTGAGCAAGATACTGTAGTAAATCTTTTGACCATAGATTTATTTGGAATTTCAAATTTATTTTCTTTTGTACTTCATCCTGAGCTTAAAGTGATGATTTTTTAATTGTAACTTTTCATTAATTTTAAATAGATTTTAATAAATTAAAATTATTATTAGCAAAACTAAAATGTGTCACGTATTTAGAGCTGGTTATAGAATGAATTAATCCTTTTTTTTCATAGTATGACTGATGGCAAGCTGAAACAAGCTTGGACTTATGTACATTTACTAAATGTGCATATGTTTTATACTTTTGCTACTTAGGGAAGGGAATTTATTGTCCATGTCTTAGTGGCTTATGWACCTTTACTCAAACTGAAATTGATTTTATTGTACCTACCACTTCTGCTGTCCTCCACAGCAGAAATCATTCTATTAATTTTGAATAAGTATATTATAGCTTAATCTTTCAGTATGTATGGATATGCAAATAATTCTTCATATTCAGTTGTTCTTTGGGTTGTTTTTTGTTGTTGTTCTTGTTATAAAAAGGATTTTTTTTTACTAGTCTTGATTTTCAGTGTAGTTCATTAATTTTTTCAGAATCCAAACCCTGAAAAGGAAAACCCACCTTGTAATGCTCAAGAGTTAGAAGAATGTGATGCTTTTCTCGAGGATGGYGCGAGCTTGTGCAGATTTGATGGTGATACCTTGAAAGTCACTCACACAGTAAGTACTGCAAATTATCACAGAAATACTTTAAAACATTTTTTGTTTGGAATTTGACCTCTATTATCAGTACAAAAATCTGTAGACTGTTGAAATCACATACATTTCTCCCATAATATCAAATCACAGTAGCAACAGAAATTGTCAATCCATATGYCATTTTAATATAAAAACAAAGCTCCTTTTGTTCTGATTTTAAAAAATACATATACTTTCACAAGTGAGCCATTTGAAAAAAMCAAGTTATATCAGAGTAATTAATAAGAAAAGGGTCTTTTTCASTGGCATAAAATTCTTTAGATGACTTTTAGTTTGCATTTTCCTCAGTAGTTTTTCAGACAGCCTGATAGAAACCTGACCTKTTTTACTAAGAAGCTGGAGCACAGATCACTGTATAATGCTTCTTAGTCAATCGCATTGAAAATAACAGGTTGGGGGCAAAGTGCTTCAAATGCAGGCTTGATCTCGGTTGTAAGCAACCCTGACTAACAGTAAGCTAGGATTTGGTCTGTTGCCTAGAGGTGGAAACAAAAAAAACATAGAAAGCATTACAGATGAACTTGTTGTCAGGAGGTTGTTTGGGATTTTTTTGAACTGGACAGCAAAAACCACATTGTGGTTGTAGCATGGTTTGGGTTGCCTAGTAAGTTGTGCAACCTCTGTCCTTGAGATTTTCAAGACCAGATTGGATAAAGATCTAAATAACTCAGCCTGAACTTCTCACACTGAACGGGAAGAAATGCCCCAGAGACATTTCACAGATCAGCAGGAACATGAGCTCATGGGATCATAAAAGGCTGCTTTCTAGCAGGCAGTAAGGCATTGTGGAGCAAGATTGAGCTCCAGAACACTTGTAAAGAGTGTTTTAAATGGGTGGCATTAAAGTAATTCAAAGGTTAATGTGTTTAAAGCATTATGCTCAAAGGACAGTTACTGTGGGTGAGAAATATTAATTCCAACCTCTTCTATGGGAACTTCTGATTTTGGTCCTTGTTAGAGTGTGTAGAAAGATGAATATTTCAGTATATTTTTCAGCATACAGGAATATCTTTTCTCTTAGATTTAATTCTTTCAAGTTGTTTGTTTCTTGTTAGCAATTATGGGTCCTTTTCCTTCAGAAATGGGGCTGGTACAGCTTTTTACCCACAACTCCTGCAAACATTATTATTGAAGAGTGTGCTAATCTGAAATTTAGTAATTACTTGATTGTGAGTAAATTAAAAAATGTCGACATTTCATAATTTTAATATTCTAAATAATCCTTGTTTCAGTGCTTGCCAGCTTTTACCTGCGAGGGACAGTATTTCATTCCCTGTTAGACCTGCAGAAAAACAGATGTGGTTACTTAGAGAGAATCTTTTCCTAACATGAGAAGTTGGAGGTTAGGATCTATCCTAGAAAACCATTTCTGCACAAAACACATTCCCATTTGCTTGTGTAGTGGACATAATGTTTCTYTGAATATTACTCCAACAAACTTCRTTGCATCTCCTTGAAATGTGTRAGGCACCGGTGGTGTATTGAGCTGCTGATCAGTGGGATGCAGCATAATGTATTCAAACATTTTGTCAAGTAACAAACAAAACTGTTGATCATCCAACTTTGCAGTATGTGCAACAGAATCTGCTATTTGTGCTTTGAATCAATATTTTGTATTTGTTTTGTTTTCAGATTAATCTTGGAAGCAACCAGTATCTTTTCTCAGTTGTTGTGAATCCCAAAGAAATGCCATGCTTCTGCCTGAGGCATGATGTTGATGCTCTTCTCTGGCAACCTCACTCTGACCAACCAGAGAATATGTGGGAACACATTGCAACTTTTAATGCTTTAGGTAAGAAATTACCTTCTGTGTTACACATCTCTGAGAATTTTCTATCTGAACAGTTCTGATATGGTTTACATTGATATTTCACTTCCTTAAATCTGAACTGAAAGTTAKTACAATTCTGTTGATAGCAGCATGRTAGSTTAATTTTAGAAATAAGAGARCATAGAARTGAAMTATTTATGCCCTGGGAGGAAARCAAGCCTTTTCAGACCATGTATAGGATATAAGCACAGAACCTGCATAGTAAAAAGGAGAATTCCTTGGATAAGTGGCCTTGAGTTAGACTGAAAAGCATAATCACCACCTTAACACTCACACAGACATCATCAGGACAATAGCTGCAGTTAACTGATCAGATGTCTARGTGTGTGTAATCTTATGGTAAGGTGTTTTTAATAAGTGACCTTTAGATTTTTCCTGTCTTGTTGACCCATGTGATAACCATTGGCATGCATTTTTCAATGGAAGTTAAGCAAGTAACCTTGCAGAACGATCACTTCACAAAGATTGTATCTCAATTTTCTTTACAGAAGTGTGAAAGGAAATCAGTCTGAAATGAATCTATTTGATACTAGAGTCCTGTAATGAAAGTGGAAAAGGGAGGGTTTTTTCTTTCTGAGTGAATAGTAGCAGAAATTACAGAGTGTTGAAAAGTAACTAATTTTTTTTTTTAGTCAGTTGTAAACAGAAGACAGGTTTTAAGTGTCTGTTCAAGATTAGGTAGGCTCAGAAATCCTAATTTTTAATGTAGTCACACTCTGGGAGATGAAGAGAGAGAAGAGATTTATTCAAGTTAGACCACTAATATTAGGCCAAAATTGCCCATATGGACCATGTCTGTGGCCTTATGATCCTGCTGAGAATGAAAGACCTTGAAAATGAAAGACCTTGTGAGGCAGCAAGGAGCCAGACATGGGAAGAGTATCTTGCTGTACATATGTATCCAAAACACCAGTTAAGATGAGGTACATGAGAATTGTATATTGGTATTAAACTTTGGTTTAATGCACCCTTCAGAAAGTACTGGCTTATGTATTGAGTGGTTTCGTGGTTTGGGGGTTTTTTGTTGATGTTGGGTTTTTTTGATAGGCTGGTGGTTGTTGTTGGTTGGTTTGAGGGGTTTTTTTGTTATAAATTTCATATTATTTTTTAAGTTAAGCTTGGCTTTTTATCAGCCAGTTAAAGTTCTGTTGAAACACAAATATTCCTTACCCCTTTGTTTTGGGCTTTGTAGGTTATGTCCAAGCATCAAAGCAAGACAAGAAGTTCATGGCTTGTGCCCCAGATTACTCCTACGCTGCTCTTTGTGAGTGCTTGCGGCGAGTTTTCATCTATCGCCAGCCGACTCCTCTGGCCACAGTGCTCTACAACAGGAAGGAAGGCAGACAAGTAGGACAGGTTGCTAAGCAGCTGGTAGCAACCCTGGAAGCCAATGATCCTATCTTAGGCTTTCAAGCTACGAGTGAGAGATTATTTGTTCTCACAACAAAAACCTTGTTTTTAATAAAGGTGAACTCTGGGAATTAATTATTCTGTGTGCTCTGCTGCAGTTTGTGTTGACTATTTGTTGGAGAAGTGAATAGGGAGACAATCTGACAAGTTCACTACAATTCGCTGAAAATCAAAAAGGGGGTGTTTTACAGGAGAATCAAATTTCTTCATTGGAATTTTTCTGTAAGAAAGTGAGAGTTTTTTGACTTTGCTGCCATGGAAATAAACTTTTTCAGAGCTATGGGAAAATGTCCTMTGCATTAACATCTTTGTCAAAGTAATTGTCAGATACTGCAATTGCATAGGTGAATAGATTTATGCACTGCTTTTTCCAAGTGACTTTACTTGCTATACTTCTGAGTTTTGAGAATTCACTACTGTTTTTAAATGCCATTGTTTACCTATGAAAAAAGTAGTCAGATAAGAGTTACAAGCMTATGATGTGCAAAGTAGAATGTATCATAAAGAAAAAAAATCTCCAGTTCAAATACTGTTGACCAAAAAAGTGATTTGATATTTTGACATTCAGTAGTTTTGAGTGAAATGTGAATGAAATGAATGGGGTATTATGTTTCTTACACATCTTTAATTAATTAAATGAAGCAATTTTACTGCTTATGCACATTTTAAATTATTGGTTTGGGACTTATTTATACTTCCAGTAAAATCTGTTTACATTTCTAGWACACGTTTTAGTAGCTTTTTCCAGAAGCAAAGGATCAATGTATAGCTGGCAACTGTACATCCAGTGCTGTTAGTTAAGGTATTGTCATACTCTCAGTTGTGCCATTTTCCTTTGACTTTATACTTCATTTCAAGTGACTCATTTACTATGAGAAAATGGCTGACAGAAGAAGCACCAGTATTGTAACCTGGGGTGGAACACTCAGAGGTGCTGCTTCTGCCTCAGATGCCACTGTAAATGCTGCATTGTCACTTAACTGTTMTGTCTGTGATGCCTAGGTCAAAACCTGGTATGTTTGCAATGTAAGAATACTCAGGCCAATGAGGATGCTTTGGTTTAACAAACTGGTATGGTTAATTGAGTTGAATAGTTGTATCTGAAGATTTCTGTTTCTTATTTTAAATTGGCATTGTCAGTACATTTAAACCAAAGAGTTGTGATAGCTCCACCCTGGATTGGACTTTTTCATAGCTGGTTTACAAATCCATGGTAAAGAATCCCTAATATGCTGTGTACTGGCAGGGAAGCTGCTGTCATCCATGGTACCAAAGTACTGAAAGACACAAACACAGGAGGCCTTTTAGTTTGCATCTCCTCACCAATATTATTTCAGATCTCTAAGAATCTGTTGAGACAAGAATAARTGTTTCTTTAGTTGTGATTGTTTTGACTCTCCTGTAAATTCTCCAGATTTGYATCAGTGAACTGATTAAATAACAAGAGGGAGGCAAGTAGTTGTGGTTTGCAAAAACCCTCCAAATGCAGAAGCTTTTCAAGGAACCTGATTTTTYTTCTCCTCATTGCAGATTATATTGTGTATCCAATATTGAAAAGCTGTTCTTTACTTGAGTAAAGATTTGTAAACCTCTTTTCATTCTGTCATTTTAAAACTGTCTTGAAAATTCTTTTTGGAAAGGCTCAGTGAATGTATTACCATTGCATGACTGTTTTGCATCTAAATTTTATTTGTTGGCCAATAATGTCAARCAAGGTGGTGGAATTCCTGCAGAGGTCCTAGAAAAAATTACGTAGCTTGTTACTTTGCAGCATAAATTATTTTAGATGTATGTAAATATTACTTAGTAACCTGAGGTTTAATCTTTGGGGACACAGAGTTAAGAATGGAATGTTAGGGAAATAGAGGAATGAAAGAGTAAAGGAATCATACTCAACATGCCTTTGTCACCTCTGGTCAACTGCAGGCAGCTTCAATATAGATAAGAATTGCAGCTGTTCTTTGTCAAATTCTTCTTGCTGTGAGTTACGTGTTTGGAAACATGCTCTGCTGTCTCCTGCAACAGAGGAAACTAAGTCAAGTAAAATAGTTTTCTCTTCAGAGGTATTACAATATGCAATGACCAGAACTCACATTCCGAGTGTGTGTCCGTTTTAAGGGAGTTCTTGTTTGCATCTGGAAATAGCTGAACCCAGGGAAAAGGTTTGTCCCTTTCCCATGTTACTCATCTGTTTGTAATCATGGTTTTCCCAGAAACGATGTATAAAGTCTCTCTCTATGAGACTCTATGAGAGTCAAGGATATTTCATTATTGAAATTATTTTTTACCTTGAGGAAGCTGGAGTGCTGTTGCACAGCAAGCTACTATGCACCTGAGGCAGGACAATCCCAAGCACAGAAGCAGGCTGGGCAGAGAATGGGTTGAGAGCCTGGAGAAAAGGACTTGGGGGTGTGCTGGTGGATRAGAGCATGGACATGGCCCAGCAATGTGCACTTGCAGCCCAGAAACCCAAACATRTCCTGGGCTGCTTCATGYGAAGCGTGGCCTCTAGGTCCAGAGAGGTGATTCTGCCCCTCTGCTCTGCTCTGGTCAGACCTCACCTGGAGAAAGGCATCCAGCTCTGAGGACCCCTACATAGCAGAGACATGGACCTGCTGGAGCAAGTCCAGAGGAGGGACACAAAGATCATCAGAGAGCTGGAGCACCTTGTCTGTGTCAACAGGCTGAGAGAGTCGGGGCTGTTCAGCCTGGGAAGGAGAAGTCTCTGGGAGACCTTAGAGCAGCCCCCCAGTAAATAACGGGGGCCTGTGGGAGTGTTGGAGAGGGGTTTTGGATAAGGGCATGTAGTGGTAGGACAAGGGATAATGGCTTTAAACTGAAAGAGTCAGTTTGGATTAGAAACTGGAGGAAATTCTTGACTGTGTGAGTGGTGAGGCCCTGGACAACATTTTCCAGAGAAGTTGTGGATGCCCTGTCTCTCAAAGTTCAGCACCAGACTGGATGGGGTTTGAGCAGCCTGGCCTAGTGCAAGGTRTCCCTGCCCATGGCAGTGGGGTTGGAACTAGATGATCTTTAAGGTCCCTTTCCAACCAGGAGACACTCCCTAGCAGCATTTCCATTTCTGTATTCAATTACTCTTAAGGCTCATTTGTTCAGCATATCYTAAATAGGCTTCTACAAAGTATAAAATGTGGATATTTAAAAGAGATGGTTTTCTGACAACCATGCTTCAATTTTTCTGGGATTTTGTTTCTTGAAATCTGACTTTTTCAAACAGTTCTTCCTGAGAGGTCCCAATCACAATCTGTTTGTAGAATTTCTGAAAATATTTGACAATTACAGGCTTACTCGGCTGCTACTACATTATTTAATTTGAGTATTCTTTTTCAGTGCTTTCCTTGACTGCATGTTTGGAATGTATAACATATTCTACAAGTTTAAATGAATAGAAAAAGTGTTAACATTTTAAAATAATTTTAAAGGATTTATATTAATTTCAAATGTGTAGCCTTCCTATGCTACTGAAATAACATAAAAAAATAGAAATAAGAAATTCCTTAAAATATAACTTGTGTTAAGGACTTTCCTGCTAGGGCAAAGTTCTAGCAGATGTCTGCACTGCAGGGCCAGGGCTGTTGCCAAGACATGCACTATTGCACTCCTTATTTATTTCTCTGAAATCCCCTGTACACCCTTGCTTATGTTCCATTTCTGCCAACACASAAATTTACAGAGGTAGTTACTGGAGGGGGTTGATAAATATTCAGGTGTATTCTCATGTTAAAGTGCACACTGKGCCTCTGATCATGTGTCTTCTTTATGTACCAGACCCAAATGATCTGGACAAGCTCTTCTGGATGTAAGAGAGAGATCTGTCCTTCTTCCCTCTCCCCCTACCTCAACATGGGTGCTTTTTTGCAGGAAAGTGAAGGAAAAGAAGAAGGATTTGGTCTGTATATCTGTCCTTTGTCAAAAGGTGGTTCTTCATTAATGAAACAACAGATCCTATGAGAGTAAAAGGTTAAAGCTTATATTTTATTTCAATTTTTTGTGCTTTGTTTCAATAATAAGGCACTAGAACTTTTTCATTTCCTTGCCTTCTGCCAGTTTATGTTTTCTCATTATGCAGATTAGATGAACTTGAAGCCTGCAGTCAATCACATATTAGCCATGTAATAAAAAWTTTGGTTTAAAATTTTGTGCCATCAGTCTTATGTGCCTATATTTCTGGAAATCTGGTAGGATTTGTTTCCCCTCCTCCCTGTGCAATACATCTTCATTTCTGCTATGGATAAAAATCAGCAAGGTCTAAAGATAACTTCACATCTTTGACATTGAAGAGCCAAGCTTCAAGCAAGCCTTTTCATCAGGACTGTTGSAATAGTTTCAAATTCAAGGTATAGTCCCTTTTTCTTGGAGAACTGTTTGCTGGAGTAATAGTTTTTTCTTTATAAAACATCTAAGATCCTTCTGAAAAACTTTCTTTACACAAAGATCTTTGTCATGAAGTGGTATTGATTAAAGCTGGATGTTGATTAAAAACAGATCTAGTTAACAGTTGCAGATATAGACCTGGAAAATAATTGTCATAGTCTTTACCAATCTAATACTGTATGCAAAATACCCTTTACAAACCATTCCATTGCATTTTTACAATCTAATGCCATTTGCAAGGAATTTTCAAAAAAAAAACAAACAACCAGGAAACCAAATTTTTAAAAAAAATAATCATCTTAGAGTGTGACTTTCATTATGTGGTGATGAGTGTACATTTCCTAATAGTGTATTCCAATAATACATTTCTTAATGTATTAATTATAGTCTGAMTGTGCAGGACTTGTGTTTTATTTGTATTTTCATCTGTATATGCACACACTTGTATGAATTTATACTGCCTTAAGGTACTGGGGAGAGTGGGGTGGCTTTTGGAGAGGAGAATCTTTTAACTTGACTGACAGCAAAGCTTGGATTCTTTATTACCATGTTCTGCTATACATGAGTCTGCTATATATATTATTATCATGAGTCTGCTATACATGTGTTGTAATGTCATGGTAATTGCTTCATGTGAAAACTTCAGTCATGAATCCTGTGGTGGTTTCCTCTGCTGAAGATTAAATATGAGACATCTCAGTATTTCATTTTACCCAAACTTAAACAACTCAGAKRCAAGTATTGAGTAGGTGCCTCAAGTTGGCAGAATWGATACAGAAGTGATAAGCATTTATTTTTATCAGARCAAGTGMTGTTTAGAGGGAAAATAAATAAGACSCACTGGATACTAATTCAGTCACTTTCAGGACTAAAATTACAGCTGATTGGCCTTTAATGATTTTTCTTTGAAGTTACTCATTCTCTCTGTTGCATGTGTCCCCTCTAATAAATGTAGAGTACCTTATGGTAATTTAAAGTTGAGCAATTTTGGGAATTTTCTGAATAACTGAATTATGCTTGTATGTGCAGTATCTAAAATATGGGCATGAGGTACAAGATAGATACACCAGTCATCAGGAGACCAGGAACTCAGTCTTGATTTGGTCAAGGGCTGGTGACCATCTGAGCAGAAATAAAATGGATGCTTTGAAGAAGTTTTAATTAGTTGCAATTTCAGATTCTAAAAAGAGTAAAAATGTGGAAATCTGTGCAGAATGATTATAGAATCATAGAGGATTCTAGGACCTTAAGGATCATCTAGTTACAACACTCCTGCCATGAGCAAGGGCACCTTTTGCTAGACCAGGTTGCTCAGAGCTCTATCTGACCTGCCTTGAACAATTCCAGGAATGGAACATCCACAGCTTCTCTGGGCAATCTGTTCACTGCCTCACCACCCTCACAGTAAAGATTTTTCTTCTTAATATCTAATCTAAACCTGCTTCTTTCAATTTAATATCTTTACCCCTTGTCTCAGTCACTGCATGTCCTTGTCCAAAGTGCCTCTCCAACTCTCATGGGCTTCCTTTAGGTACCAGAGGGTGCTCTAAGGTCTCCCTGGAGCCCTTTCCTCTGTGCTGAACACTCTCTGCYTGTCTTCACAGGAGAATAAGCTTGCTTAGGCAAGGTAAAACATACACAGGCTCCCTTTTAAAATCTAGGGATATATGCAATACCCTATGCAAAGCAGCTGGATCAATCAGAAAGAGAATTTGTTTGTTACCAAGACCTCTTCTGTTGTCATTTTCTTTGGATGTGGTAGGGGTAAGTCATCAGTAAAAGTGCCTGGATGCTGGTGTGATTGGAGTACTTTTGTCCTGTTTGTTACCTGGTGTAACTCCATTTGGTTGCTGCTGTCTGAAAAATTCAGTTAGTAGTCCTATAATATATAGTTAAGAGTTATATTAACTATAGAATTATCTCTATSTATAACTATAATTATAATTACATAATATAAAGTTAATAGTTATAAACGATAAGAATTGGCTGCTGTTAGCAACACAGTTCTAAGCCTCTTTATATCCAATGTGACATCTGATAAAATCTGCGTTTTCACATAAAACAAATGAAAAAAAAAGCCAAAAAAAACCCAAAACAAAACCCCAAACAAACAAAAAAACCCAAATAAAAAACCCTAAACAAACAGAAATACAGCCCCACCCCCAATACCTAAAACTCAGACTGCTTTATTATTTCACTTTTTTTTCTGGGAAATACACTAATATTGTTTTTCTTTCTGCTCTTAGAAATGTTTTCCTGAGCTATAAAGAAAGATGCAATATCCTYAAAGTTTAAATTTCATGTGTCTTAATGCCATGGGGACAGCAGGATATCTGTCRCTGATTCAGTTTCAGGGACAAATTAGCATGCAACTTTGTTAGACTGCCAGCTGTTCCCTCAGGAAGTGGGGAAAAGTGAAGCCAGGTTATTTTAATAGGTTCACTGTGTCTGTTTGCATGGCTGCACTCTCTGAGGTCCATACAATTCAACATACTGGAAAGTTCAGGGGCCCAAACAGGGAGCTGTGAGCACATTTCACTGTGTGAACCCACCTGAGGTACCTACACAGTCTGGTGCTCTTACTCAGTTACCTGCCATCTCAAATTATTTTACATTGTCTGTTTTAGTTGATAACAGAAATAAGTTAACTTGCTGCCTGTCTGCAGTATCTGCTGTGGAAGGAAAGAGCACAGAGTAGATTCTTGAAGATATATTTCTATATCTAATGTGATTTATACTATGACAAATCAGTTACATGGTTTTTGCCTTGAAGTTGATTAATGTTTACAATTAATGAATTCCCACAACTCATATTTTCTGGTGGAATTATTCACAGAGTTGTAAGCAAACATATGAGARCATTAATTCAGAACTGGAGATAATTAGCRCTTCTCATTTAGTTTTCACTTGGTTATTTATTCTGCCTTCATTATATGGTCTAAATTTCTTGAAACTTATAAGAATTAGTTCACTTTGCAATCTTAAGTGATAGTAAGAAAGTGGAGCTTTGCCTCCTAAGTACTGGCAGTGGCCAAAGTCCACAAGGCCAGAGAGGACTAAGGAGAACTTCACGGTGCTTTAAAAGCATCCTGTTAAAAGGAACCTACCAATGCAAAGGGAGTGCAGATGCAAAAATCCCACCACCTCTGGATACCTCCTGAGTTTAGCAGCCCTCATCATTCCAAAGCAATAGAATAGCCTAGGAAGAAGCATCCTGCAGAACCCAACCCCTCCTGCTTTCCAGCTCTGCAAAGATTTTGACTGTGTGAATGAAARCAATAATGTACCAGTGCTGTCCAGCTGTGGCCACACCCACAGCACATTCCTCTGAAATGTGTGTGGTTGGATGTGAGATATAAAACATAAAAAAGAGGACAGGCCAAAGCTCAATCTGTCCATCTCTCATTTCCCTTAAGCAACTGCTTTTGGGTGCACAATTCCTYGTGCTTTATCACAAGCAAACAGGCAGGCAGTGCCCTGCTGTCTGCAGCCCTGAGCCCTGCAGCTTTAGGTTGCTGCCTTTGTAGCCAGCTGTGGTGCTGGTACGAAATGGCACAGCTCCAGCTTTCCTTACAACCTGCCAGGTTGTGCCCAGCTCTTGGTGTCTCTGCCATTCAGTCAGAGGAAACTGTCATGTGCTGGGAGTCACCACCGCACACCACAGCCAGGGCTTGCCTTCAGTGCTTGTGGCTCTCGTGGTTCAACAGAGCAGGGAGCTGAACTCCTCACAGCCACTCCCTCACTCCCCACTGGCAGTGGGATGGGACAGAGAATTAGGGGAAAAGAAGTAAAATTTATGGGTTAAGATTAAAATGGGTTAATAATACAGAAATCAAAGAGATAATAATAATAATAACATTATGTTGTTTCATTGTTGTACAGAACAAGTGATGCAAAATGCAATTGCTCACCACTCACTGACCAATGCCCAACCAGTCCCTGAGCCGTGCCCCTCTACCAGATTTCCCCCTGATTTATATGCTGAGAATGACACCATAYGATATGAAATATTATTTTGGCCRTTTGGGATCAGCTGTCCCAGTTGTGTSCCCTCACAGCTTTTTGTGCMCCCCCAGCCTCCTTRATGTCAGGATAGGGTGAGAARCTGRAACGTTCTTGCCTTAGTTGTCAGCACTGCTCATCAGCAACTAAAATATCAGTGTGTTATTCTCATCCTAAATCCCAACCCCAGCACAAACAACTAGGAAGAAAATTAACTCKATTCCAGCCAAAACCAGGACAATGGCAAAACTGAGTCCTCCGGGGCTTCAGGCAATGGCTCTGTGCATCCCCGGCACACCCAGGCAATGGGTGTGTGCTTGAACAGCCCAGAGGGAACTGCTGAATTGCCCTCTGGGGTTTGCTGGAGGATTTCCCCATCTACTTCCAAGGGTAAACTCTAAACATGTTTCCTGGGGCAGGGGAGTGAAGGCTAAAAGATGGGAATGGGTTTGAAGTGCTGTRAGAAGATGAATTAAAAGGCTGCATGATAGGTATGAGCAGGTCTGGTCCAAAGGGTTTCTGTAAGAGACAGTACAGTTTTTTGAGCCATGGCTAAGCTGTGTTGCTTTAATGTCCCTTTTGAGCCAGTTTTCACTTCCCTCTCGATTTTAATGGTGGAAACGTTTGTGCCTTTAGCTATGGTGTGGGTWAGAGTTCCTGAGATGACAGCACAGAGCCCAGATTCAGGGAARTTCTTCAAAAGCCAGACCAAGGGAGCTACATTGTCTTTTAAGCTGTTTTAAATTTTTCCCATTAAAATTGAGTGGAGACAGGGTGTATGAATACTGCCAACTGAGAAAATTATTCAGAGGAAGGCAAGGGTGTATTTTAAATAAATTGAGTATCATATGTGTTTATATGCATGCAAATGTGCACGGAAGATGAGGAGAGAAGAGAGCCATATGGCAGTGGGTTACAAATCACTCTACTGCTCAGAGAAATTAATAACTATAAGCTTTGATATATATGAGCCTGCTGGGGTTCAGATGTTCTCATGCTAGTGCTTTAAGAAACCAGCTGAATCAATAAACAAACATTTGAAAGACAAAACAGCCAGCTTCCAGCTTAAAAATTCAGAGAGGATACCTTAAAAAGGACTTTAAAAAAGTTTGGGGCTTCTGCTAAGATTGAAATACACATAAGATTAAAATTAGCTTGTTTATTTTTATATATTGTGCTGTTCTGTAGCTACTGTACATACTTAGTATGTTTCCTGCTGTTTACATGTTTTTTGTCTTAGCCTCTAAAAATACAGTATTAACATCAATATTAACTTTTTAAATTACTGAATGAAAGTAATTAAAATAATCTCTTAGATACACCAATCACTTTAAATCAAAATACAGGCTTTCCACCTTCCTAAAAAAAGATAAAATTTTGTATACAAGATTCCTTCCTTTCCTCTGTGTTTTTGTCAGAAGACCAAACATTCATCAGGAAAGACATGCACTGGAAACTGCACAAAGATAAATTCTCCACAGCAGAACATAAACAGCYCAACAACAGCTCAGTAGTGGTTTCTTTGCACTTAGGCTGAGACTTTGCAAGGCCTACATGCCCTAAGCCACATGAGTGGGACTTCTTAATGTTGTGCTTTCCTAGGAAAGAAAAGGATTAGGCATGGTAAACAGTGATARTACATCACACTGTTTGTGTAGATTTACTCTGAAGGAATATTAAAGATCACATCATATTTATGTGACACTGGAGAGTGGTATTGCTAAACTTCTAAGGAGATTTAGTCACATATTAATTAACTGACAACCAGCAGCCTCCAATGTCTCCAGTAACCTGAAGAAGTCCAAGCCATGAACAGTCAGCTTTTTCAGGGGAGTGCTGTTGGAAGTGGCATCAAAGGCTTTTCTAAAATCCAGGCAAGACAAAATCCACAGCCTTTCCCTCATCAGCCAAGCAGGTCACCTTGTCAGAGGAGATCAGGTTATCCAAGCAGGACCTGCCTCTCACAAACCCTGGCTGAGTGTGATGCCCTGGTTGTTCTGTTGGGCAGTGTGATGCCACTCAAGATGATCTGCTCCATGACTGTCTCTGGCACGGAGCTCAGGCTGACAGGCCTGYAGTTCCCTGGGTCCTCTTTCCCACCCTTTTTGTCTCTGGCTGTCACACTTGCTGACCTCTAGTCAACTGGGACGCCTTGAATTATTCAGGATTGCTGGTAAATGATGGAGAGTGGCTTGCTGAGCAGCTCTGCAAGCTCTAGTTTGGCCTGGAGAGACTTGTGTCTAAATGGTGAATGTGAAGAATGTGCTCTAGTCTCAACACATTGCTCAAACCCATTGCTGATGTGATTGTCAATAACTTCTCCTCACAAGCATTTTTTATATATGTACATCATCTAGCATTTTAGTGGTTTTGTGTGTCTTGGGGAGAGGACAGAGGATGCATTTATCTTTAGATGAAAAAACTGTKCATATCCATTCTGACTTCCCTTTCTACCTGTATTCTTTTACATCAAGTTCTSAGTTGTCCTGTTTGCAAAGRCATACTCTGTGGTCATCCTGTTCAGATGCCATCTGCTGTTTTTSTTTTTTTCCCCATTTTGTTTTGTTTTTTCATAGCTGTTTGTTTGTTTAAAAATTACCTTTTTTACCATTCCAGCTGCTTGGTAACATGTATGGCAGGCTGAGGAGTCCCTAGCCAGGCTAAATATCACACCATGAGTCTATACCACCTTCCAAATTTCACTGTAATCAAGAAAGAAGAAYGTGTCTGGCTTCACCTGAAAGGCAGCTACGTATTGTAAATCATCCAAAAGGGACTACAGTAAGTCCCTGGGGGACACAGGGGGGGGAAAAGCCCACAAAATGTGATGCTGTCAAAATTCAAGGTCCTTTGGTCAGTCACCAGAAATTTGAGTGGGAGATACTGAAACACATTCTTTGTTGCTTCACCTTAGTTTTTTTTGCCCATGATATTACTGAACAGGTTAATTTTTAAGCTACTTTGTTGACACTGAATTCCAGGAACTCATGAGCCCAGTGATTTCCTCAATGAGCTAACGACTCAAAATCCATTAGAAATCTTCAGGTTAAGAGTGTGTACACATAGGTCAAGATTCAATATGGGTAGAAAGCTCTTGCTTGTAAAGATATGACATAAATCAATTACTTGGTTTCATATTCATATTCTCCATATGGATATCACTTCTTTTTGCTGCTAGGGATTTTGTCTGCCTTTCATTTGCATGCCAGAAAGTAAATATTGGTAAATTCAGACTTTCACATCATCAACAGTTTGGGATCCATGTATTTGTGAAGTACTCTGTACACCTAGCTCTATATACAAATAGAAATGGTTTAGCTACCACTTATTGAGGATTAATACCTAGGATGAATTGTATCTTCACACTGCTTTCCAACTGCCTGCCAAAACTAGCTAGAGGATTTAATGATTCCTATTTGTGTAGAGCCATTTATTTATGGTACTTGCTGATAAACATGAAATTGGTGTCTTTCTTGGCAGTGCTTGTTTGTTTTTTCTCATTGTAAGGTTTTGAACGCAGGTATGTGAAACCATGACAGGCTTCCTCTGCTGGCAGGGGTGGCTCAGGTGGAGCCTGTTTGGCCACAGCTCTCATGCTAAATTGTATTCTGCCAGATTTTCCCTTGGGCTCAAATGCTATTGATACAGGGTTAAAAAGTGATCCCAAAGGAAAAGGCTGCATCTTGAATTTTTCAGTCTGCTCTGGTGTTGCCTGAGATGAGGAGTGTGTAAGTGCTTGTGAGTCAGCTGAAGAAATGGATGCTTGGGTTGCCWTTTCTCTGGCAAATGCTGGCTCAGACACACATAACACAGGGTCATATCCCAGATTACAGCACTTTGCAGCTGCTAGAGTTTCTCCTTCCTGGAGAGGACTCAGATTTACTCACTTACAGACACACTTAGCCTTTCTAGGGTGAGGCCAGAGGAGCACTAAGGAACTGGCTATGGGTCAGCACCATGAACAGAYGAGTTCTGCAGTTCATCTCTGCAGCCATATATGAAAGAAAGAGGCTGTTTGACAAAAGCCAAGAGAGAAAGCTTTCTGCTTTCTCAATAAATTACATTTWAAAAGATCTTTGATTTACAGTATTAAACATTTCTTAGTGAAGCAATTGTTCTTGTGGAGAATACCAAAGTCCACCCTAAATGAAGTTGTGCTAAAGTTTATGCTCTGCTTGGAGGTAGGGGAACTTTCATCCCACTTGGTTCTCCTGATGGGGTTCAGGTGTTTTTTTATGATTGCTCCTCAGTTAAGTAGCTGAAAAGAGATGGTGGTATTCTCCTAGAAAGCCCTGGAAGCTCACAGCAGATTTTTGTTGTGARAGGAGTTAAACAGCACATGTAGAACCTTTGGAGGTTTTTTAGTGTTTTATTTGAAATCTGAAAATGCAGTTATTCTGGAAAGCTCTCCTTTTCAGTGTGTTGTTCTCCCTGCATGGCTTCTRACCTGTCCCTTGCTGTGGAGTCAGGGAAGTTCCTCCYAGCTCTGTCCTGCYCTCTGAGACCCTTGCTCAGAGAGCWCCAGGTGTGCATTCATTCCAAGGGRTCATTCTCKGGTAGGAGAGAAGTTTCCTTATCTGCTGCCAGAACAGAASAAAATATTGAAGACAGTAAAAACTGAGACAATTTTTGTGGTTTTCATGTGCCTTTAGGGGCAGCAAACCAACCCCTGAGAGATGCTTTTTGTCTGCCTGAGGAGGTTGGTACCTGCAGTGGGCTACTAGAATGACTTGAGGGGAGAAGGGAAAAAAGATCAGTCTGAACCTGMTAAGTCTTTTATTCTTTTATTCTTTTATGTCCTAGAAGTAACACCTCTGTAGGAAGAAACCTATTACCTTTCTTTCTGTGACACTTGGAGAGACTCTTGTTGACAGGGGTTTGTTTTCACTACATCAAAAAAGATGGTTCTTGGCAGCCTGGTTTATTCCTCTCTTTTTTCATCTTTTTATCCACAGAAGGAAATTGATGTGCTTTCTGTGGCATTCTCAGTGACACCACAAAAGACTATGTCCAGCATGTTGCACACCAGCCATTCATTCTCTGTGAGAGAAATCTTTGATCCTTTGATATGCCATGGCATTCAAGTGCCATTCAAAATTATTACTCACTGAATTTCTGGAAAATATATATTTTTTCACAAAGTGTAAAGAATGCTCTCAGCTTGATTGTGCTCTCACTGAATTAAAAAACATACATTCTTACTAAATGAAAAATTAGTTTAGTTTTTGCTTGGTTTTCTACATTGATTGATTTCCACCTAGTTCAACAGTGATGTGAAGAACTCTATAAAGTATGTTTTCTATAAATTTTACCAAAATAAGATACTGAAAAGAGGAAAAAAAACCCCTAATAGTGCCACAGCTGAGGCAAAGCTCTGACATCTTTAGTCAGAGTTACTTTTGTTTCACACCAGTGTCAGGAAGTCCCTCAAAGAAATTTCTGTGAAGCAGGATTGACTTTCTCTTCTTTGTAACTGTGGAACGATTTGTTCCAAAGAGTGTGCATACAATTAAATGAAGACTTAAATACACACAGGTGTAATCTGTGTCCAGTCTGGAGTGTGACTGAATTGCAGAGGCAGCATGAAAGTGCATGAGGATGGAAAGGACACCAGACTGCAGGACAGCAGGGACCTGGAGAAGAGTTTTAAACAGGATGGGGGTGAAGATTGGCTATGAGCAGCCTTTGCAATCAGGCTGTCTGTGCAAATTTTAGAAACTTAACACTTGATGTGATATCCCTAGGCCCAGTCTTGCCCAGGAGTTGGACCTCCCTGCATGAAATGCACTGTTCATTGTTGGCACAGGCAGCACTGGGAGCAAATGTGGCCAGACAGGGACCTGCATGTGTGATACAGCCAGTTCCTTCTCTTGTCCTTGCCAAGGTCAGGATGAATGATACACAGGAAACATAAGTTTGAGTTCAGACTTGGTGATTTATTATATCTTATCTATTTACAGAATATTTACAGACTCACAAGCTAKGAGCTCTATCTAGTTGCTAGAAAAAAACGTGGCAAAATGGCCTCTACTAACTTTTTAGGTCTTTTAAACACTATTTACCCAATAACAAGATGACACCTGTATTATTTATGGTTTTGACCCAGTGATGAACACTAAAGGCCTGCAATGTGACCTTTTTCACCCAATTAGAGAAAACCACCTAAATCCATGAAGAAGTAGGAAGAAGAAGGTGAAAAGAAGGACTTAGACAACGCCTTAAATCCTCCATCTTGTCTCACACACATTACTATATACTAAAATCTTAAATCCAAATTTTTCACTCTGTGAGATCAGACAACACCATTCAAACTCCACACCCACAACCCCTGTGCTGTCACTCAATCTTGGGAGCCTGTCCCAAGGCCTCAAGTCAAATGTGGTGCTTGCTTGAGGGTCAGCACCTTTTAACACAGAAAGCCTAAAATTTTCAGCTTCTAGGATTTAACATGTGTGCTCTGTAACACTGAGCACAGAGAGGGGGATAAGTTACACAGGCAGAAGCAYCACCATACACATGGAATTCTGTCCCCCTTCATCTGTGCTGGCACATCTGAAATGCAAGGGCATTTTCAAATAAAATTAGAACTGAAAAACAAGAGCATCTCTGCTTTAGTTAGTTCTTGGCTAAATATACTGAAGAGGAGCTGCAGCACCCAAGTACTCTTTGCTCATTTAGATGGATTGCCTCTATTTTCTTAGAGAGAGAGTGGGTTTGTTCAAGTTCACTTTCAGCAATGATGACAGGAAGACATCACAAATTACACYCCAAATTATCATGGCTAAAAATCGAGCTAGTTATCTGGGTTTGAAATKAATTAAACTTCTGCCTTTTCAAATCCTGACCCAGATGCCTCTTGATGGTTTGTTGGGTTTTTTTTTCCTTCCATGCTGTTCATATCTGTTTTATGTCACTTCATATCTGGATGTTGCACACTTTCTCCTACAGGTCTTGGATGATGCAYTGAACTGCTTTGAAGGTCCCCTTCCCCAAGCACACCCACTCTGCCTGGTGACCCTGTTTTGTGTCTGAAGTGATGGAATTGCAAAGCACTCCCACAAGTACCAGGCACTGGTAACAACAATTTCCAAGTCCTCCATTACTCTAATATTTACTGTGACTGAAGCAGGTACACCTAATTGTGTGGATTTATTTTTAATGTTTCCTAGCTGAAACAGATGGAATCTCTGAGACAGCCACTGTTTAAGAGATATCTTCCCTTAACTATGATTACTTTGGAAAGCTCAACTTCCACTGGCAGAAAACAAATCCTAATTCCAAGCCTAGATACTTACAGAGCTCTTTAGCTCTTCCTCTCTAGCTTCACAGAGGATTCAAGCTGCTAATACTAAAATATTTGGAAAATTAGGCTTTGAGTATCTCATTTTGCACAGGAAAACATTCCATTTTAATTATTCAGCTTAACATGAAAGTGTGTCTAGCTCTAAGCAATGAGGCAGTTTGCAGCTCTGATTAGCCACCCAAACCTAAGCATTTTGCAGCTTTGATTGCTCATCCAGTTAGGAATAGTTTAGTTTTAATAGGAATCTTAGCAAATATTTTCTTTGAAAACAACTAACTTATGTAAAATCAAAGATGTTCTTTGATCAGTCCTCATGCTGATTTATTCAAGAAGCAGTGGCAGCTGAAGGGAGGGAAAGGAGCTGGAAGTGGTACATGTTGTGATSGACTMTGGCATCTTTAATTTTAATCTTATCTGGTATCTTTACCTCTGGTTCACATAGCTGTCTCCTCAATTTGCATGTTCCAAACCATGTTCTTGATATAATATTCAGATATAAAAATTCTATATATAATATTCAGATTAAAAAATATTTCTTACTAAGCTTTATCCTCCAATTTCATGTAGTATTATTAAAGGAGATAACAGTGTAGTGCAATCTTGTGGTTTTCCTTGGTCCAACACTGCAATTCTGAAACTCCTCATCCTGAAARGCAAATTCTRTGCTATACACTGCTTTCTTTCATTTATATTACCAGCTGGATCAACAGTCAGAGTAATTTCTCCATGCAGAAGTAATTAATACTCTATATTTCAACCAGCTTGAAAAAATTTTTGATCTGTTTCTATTTATTGATGGGATTGATGGCAACAGATGTAGAAGCAGAAGGTGTTTTTGCCTTGTCCTTCCATTCCTGATCAGTAAAACATGAGAGTAATTTTAATTMATTCTAATTAATTTTCAATTAATTTCCTCAAATGAGAGACTATGAAAAATGACATTCTGAAGATTGGAGCAATGATGGATTRGTTTGGTACAGCTCCTAGTCATGCTGACAAGGAATGATTCATGTGACATTCTCTCTTCATGTCACAAAAATTAGGTTTTGAACCCCTTAGTCATTTTGTAAAAGATGCCACAATAATACACCACTTCAACCTTTACAGTGGTTTATAATTTAATTGAAGAGAAAATTCAATTTTCCCTTTYCCCTTCAGAACTTGTTTCTCTTTTACAGAGCTATCTGGGGAAAATAAGCAGGTGATCTGAACATTACTTCTATTAATCCTTTGCCAAATGAACTTTTCAAACTTTAAGTACCCAAACCTCATGAAGACACAGTCCCTTGTAACACAAAGAACCTGTTGCTTAGCCACACATTTTGCAATTCATTATTAGCCTATTCCAGACACATTACTGGGGAAACAACAATTAAACAAGTGAAAAAAAAAGTTAAATAGAACACAGGACATAAAGAAATGCTTTATAGATCTGCTCTAAGTAGCAGAAACTTTCCTGAAAATTAATAAACAAACTGGGAGAAATTTTCTGCTGGAAACAATCCCAAGATATTAAGAAGACTGAAAATTTTAACTGTAAGAAGAATTTTGCATTCCAATAAAACTGCCTCATCTGGCATCAGGAAAATTCTCCAAAAAGTTTGTTTTTTCAGTATCTTTGCACACCAGGGCTSCCCTCACTTACTCCATTGTGCAGACCTGTGTCAGTGCCCCAGCACTGACTCTGCCCTGCAGCACAGGTTTGAGGGACAGGGGCAGCATGGCCACTGCAGCCTCCCCTCTGGCTGATCCAATTTGGGCTGAGCATGGATGCAGGAAGCTGCATCCATGAGAGTCTGTGCCTGGCAGCYAGGAGGGCCAACCCTGTCCTGGGGACATCAGGCCCAGCATCACCAGCTGGGTAAGGGAGGGGATTGTCCTGCTCTGCTCTGCACTGGGGCAGCCTCACCTCCAGTGCTGGGGGCAGTTTTGGGTGCCACAATACAAGGGCGATATTAAACTATCAAAATGTCCAAAGATGGTGAGGGGCCTTGAGGGGAACCCATATGAGGGGAAGCTGAGGTCACTTGGTCTGTTCAGCCTGGAGGAGACTGAGGGCAGACGTCACTGCAGTTACAACTTCCTCATGAGAGGAAGAGGAGGGGCAGGCATTGATCCMTGCTCTGTGGTGAGCAGTGACAGGACCCAAGGGAATGGCCTGAAGCTGTGTCAGGAGAGGTTTAGGTTAGATTTTAAGAAAAAGTTCTTCACTCAGAGGGTGACTGGGCACTGGAACAGCTGTCCAGGGAAGTGGTCACAGCATCAAGCCTGACAGAGTTCAGGAAGTGTTTGGAAAATGCTCTTGGGCACRTGGTTTGAGTCTTGGGGATAGTCCTGGCAGAGCCAGGAGTTTAACTCCATGATCCCTGTGAGTTCCTTCCAACTCAGCTTATTCTGTGATTCTGTGTTTATAAATGTACTGTGCCTTCATCATGGGCACAGTCTCAGCCCCTCTCTGCCTGTGCTGAGGTAGTAAGTGCAGCCAAGACCATGAGCTGCCCAGAAACTGTGATAACCAGATTACAAAACATCAGAGTGACACTCACRGAAATAAATGCTCAAAGACATTTTTGCATGGGCATCCCCATAAAGACTCACTGATTCTTACAACCATTGTGATGGATAGCACTGGCTGCAGGATAATGCCTCTGTGATGTCCTTACTGATGCCAGAATTACGAGGGCAGCATCTTTAATGAAACTGAGGCATAGAATTTACCAGAGACATGTACCTGCCAAATGTAAGCCTTGCACAAATTCAGTCTCTTAAAACAGCAGCTCCACAAAGCAGATGTTCTGGAGAGCAGAAAGGACAATTGGATAGTGGGAACTTGTGCTAATTTTAATGTGTCCCAAGAGTTTCAATATTTTGTCTTAGTGAACAAAGGAAACCAACTGAAATCMGAAATCAAACTTTGACTTTCTCCCATCAAATGAGATTTGCAGCATGAACAGCACAATTAGGGATAATAAAAGGCCTAGAGCAAAAGGGAAAGGATGCATGAGATAGTATCCTTTGGGGRGAAAATAAAAAAGAAATCCTTCTGAACAGACTAGAGAGAAAAATATCTTCACCCAAAAGTCTGRAGATTGAAATGCTGCTGCAGAGCTCAGAGATTACCTGGTTTTCATTTCTCTTACTGATGTCAGTGTATGTGGATTACACCCACTGTTAATAAACAAGATTTTAGTCATTATGAGATATACATTCTAAATTTACATTTAGCCTCTTTGCTGATGGCAGCTGCCCTACATATCCAYGGTGTTCACTTGGGTTTACTGAGGGATATCTCCTCAAAGAGTGTCTTTTGAGTATTGAAGTAGAAAGAAWTAAAAGAATGTGTTTCCCATTGGAGGTATTTTTTAATGCAGTCTTTTATTCCCCACTGTGCATTTAATATGCTCATGTAGACTTGCTGCTTCTGGCACAGTCTTAGAGATGAGATTTCTGAAATGCTGACAGAAGTCCATCTATTTTGCTGAAAGCATAATCAGAAAAATCTGGCTTTAGACAGCTCTCATTAAGTGGGAAAAGAAAATCCATTCCAGTGTCTTCTTATATAAAAATAAATTTGTAATTAATTAGCCAATGCTGTTCTGGAAAGCTTTTAAGCACACAGAGGTCACCAAGAGTATGTTTGTGTTTGATGAATTTGGTGGTAGAGAGAATTTTAATAGCAGTTCARCATAAAGTCAGAATCTTTGAGATASCATTTACAAAACTGWAATTATTTAGTGSTGTAATKGGATGGYATTTACCCCTTCAACACTGTTTTTTAACCATGTCTGGTTGGTCTTTCTTTGCATCTTAGTACGAATTTCTCTTGTCCTTTCATTAGCTTCTGATGAACAACACAATCAGCAAGCACTATATAACACTTTTTCTGTGAAAAACTGAACAGTAAAGTTTATTTTCTTATCCTTGTTATAATAGAAGAATAATACWTTTAGGGAGAAGTAGTATCTTTTATCTCCTATCCTATCATTCCACGCAGGAGACAGTGCACAAGTCAGTTTAACTTTGCTATGGAGACTGGGTGGAAAACYTTGGATAAGAGGAGTAATAAATGAAGGATAGCAAAGTCATTTAGTTCCCATGAGGTGGAGTGGCTGTGCCTGTGCTAACACTCAGCCTAGACCACCATCTGCCTGCCAGCACCAGACCCAACAGGCACCACGTGGTCTGTGTCTGTATCACAGAAATTCCTTCAGGGAGGGTGGCAACACCCAAAGTGCTTATTGGGAATCTTGCCAGGCCAGGCTATCTCCCTGTGAGAGTGCCACTGTGCTGGGGACTCGATGTGCTCCAGGGACTGAACAACAGTGACAGTGKCAGTGGCAGCAGGACAGAGCCCAGCTTGAGCTGCTGCTTCAGTCACTATTCACTACAGGCAATTATCACCTGCAGAATAATATTCCTTAGCACCAAAATATTTATTTTAGGAACTCAGAAGTAGCCTATTGAACTTCAGCCTGACAACCCAGAATGTCATAGCACTGGGGAAAGGAAAATAGACTTTGACATTTAGAAAAATGCAATCTTATTATGCAATCTCAGTCCATGGTCCCTTATATTTTCTAGTACATCAGATACAGCAGTCTCTTTCAAGCATCTTGTCACTTGTGCACTATTTTGGTGTAACAGCAACAGCTTGCGAAGTTTTTTTGATGTGCAACTTGTTACTAGACATGATCTSTACAAAATTACACTAACCTGTTCTCACAGCAGTAGACAAGGCCATCTGCCTCTCCCACACACCCACTGTGTCGTCTCACAGCCTCGCTCACTCTGCTAATTGTTCTGCATAAACAGGGTAGGATACAATGTAGCACTTCAAAATGTCATGTTTACATTATAAAGAGTAAATTTTTGAAGATGCTTCCTCCCATGAGAGCTGTCATTTCCTATTTCCTTCCTAAATGTGTGCCCTATGTGCTAAATAACATATTAACCCTCTGTAATTTCAATTTCTGCTCATTGTTCTCCTGAATGATAATGCCTGCCTGAACATAATACAGCCTGCTTTTCAAGATACCCTACATCTTTCCATAATTACCTTCTAAATGTGCTTTCCTGTATTTCAGATATAAATCCCAATTTGCTGTCTGTACTTTCCCCAGRCACTGGGAGCTGCATTGTGTTATTGTTTGTTTTCTTTCATACAGTTATTGTCTAGATCTTGAAAGRAAAACCTGTTTGTGATCAACAGAAATTTGATCCATTGTTACAGGACTTCTTTCTGCAGTGGAGCTGGCAGTAGAGTTGCATAATTACATTCTGAAATGAATATAAGCTCARGGTATGCCCATCACAGATAGAGCTCATCTCAAAAACCATACTTGTTGGCTGGGTGAACCTTATTTTAGACACTACCTGTTTTCTGTGCTTTATTTTATTAAAAGCTATGAGTTTAATGAAGATTTTGGGTGGAAGTCTATTACTATAATCTTATTTTCATTATTCCATATTTGTATCTATCCAAGCTATAGAATATAAATGGTTGTTAAAAATGAGAAGGAGCATCTCCTCTACACAAAATAGAAGTTTATCATATGAGACTGTTATTATTTTCCATGGTTTCTTGTACTTTGTTTTTTGTCCCATGCTTTGGCCTTGGCAGACCAAGAGCTTTTCTCTTCTGCCTGTTTGGATTCATAAGGTGTGCAGGGCAGAAATACCTCTCTGTCTGGTGAATACCATGCACTMAGGCTACAGCTCTCTCAGCACAGATGCAACTTTGCTTTCCCTAAATTTTTCCCCGCTGAAATCAAGTGCTGAGAGTGACTCCAAATGGCAGCATAAGCCTGMAGAGACTTGAGGAGTTCTGATGAAAGAGGAATGATCCATCTGGAAGGTCTAATAGGTGTTTGTCAGTGGTGTCCTGGTGCATTTCTGTAGAGTGGTGGGTGTTGCAGTACATCACAGCATTGCTTTGGGAACAGCACCAGTGGGAGGTGTAAGCACATGTGTATCAGGAGGGAAGTTCAGTGAGTTGGAGTTCCACATGGCTKAAGGATGCTGAGCCCCTCTGGGCCCTGCTTTGGGCTGATGCTCTGCCAGACACCAGKGCCCTGCCCCATGAGCATTTCCTCCCCTCCAGCAGCCCAGCACCCTCAGCTGAGAGCAGCAAGTGCCCTCTGCAGTGCCCTGCTTCACTCTATACTACAAACCATCAATAAGAGCACACATACTATAAATTTCATAGAAACTCTCATAGCAAGCAGAAAAATTAACTCTTTCTCTTGCASTAAGAGATAAATGCTGGGAGGAATAGGACAATTATGAATATTCACCAAACAAATAGTTCATCTTAGTGGTAGAAAATAAAAMGTTAATACAATCTAGAGCTGTTAGGGAAAGCTGAAAGAGTGAAGTTCTTAGAGAGGAACTTAAGCTTGACTTGATAATATCTCTGGGACAGCTATTCCAGTATTTGACCATATTCATAGTAAAAGGCTTTTCCCTAATGCTTAAGTGAAATTTGCTGTATTTCMATTTGTGCCCATTGCCTCTTGCCCTGTCACTGAACATCCCTGGGAAGAGCCTTGGAGCTTCTCTCTATCAAGTATTTATTTATGCTGGTAAGATTCCCTGAACCTGCTCACTTCCAGATTGAAAAATCCCAACTCTCTCAGCCTCTTCTCATATGTCAGATGCTGCTTCATCACCTCTGTGGATCTGCACTGGACTCACCCCAGCATGTCCATGTCTCTCAGGTACTGAGAAGCCCCWGCACAGTATCCCAGATGCATTTCTCCAAGGTTGAGCAGAGATCACCTTCCTTGGCCTGCTGGCAATGTTCTGTCTGGTATGGCCCAGGGGGTTCCTGGCTGTCTTTGCTGCAGGTGGCTTGGACTGCCTTGTGGTCAGTGTGTTCACCAGGATCCACAGTGCYTCATGTCCCCAGAGCTGCTCTGAGGTCAGCCCCCACCTCCTACCAGTGTATGGGGTTATCCAGCCCCATATAAACAGCTTGGGATGGGTACAAATTAGAAGATGAAGAAACTCATAACCTAGGGCTCACAAAAGTCAGCACGATCTGACTGGAGATTGAGCCCTCTGTCTTTATGACCAGTGGTAGAGCATTTACCTAAGAAATGAGAGGCATGAATTGGGCTTTAGACTTGCTCTAGGAAGTTTAGCCTTTCTGTGTACCCTGATCCTCAGGAGACTGAGTTTCCTTGAGGAAAATCAAAGCAGATCAARTAATGCCACTCATCCTCTTGAGGCTGGGTTCAAGCACAAATGGCTGACATCATCAGAACAGTCAAGCAATACCCATGAATACAGGACCCAGCTATGCTGATTGTAGTGACCAAAGAACAACATGGTTTCTGGTCTCTGCTCCTACTCCCAACATGTGGGGTTTTTCTCCTTCATGATTTGTTTGTTTATTTTGTTTAATGCTGTCCAATGTAAAATACATAAATAATCCTTGTAACAGGGACAAGGATTCATATKAATCCCCTCCCACTTAAGCACTGTAACTACTGCTAGACTACTGGCACACTGCTGCTCTTCTTCAGGAAAAAAAGGACTGTGTTTTTTTGGGATCTCATTCCCCTASAGATGAAAAAGGATGTTGTTACATTTTCTGTCAATTGCCAAGGACAGCAAGGCAAAAGGTGTGTATTCAAGYGGTTGTTAAAAAATTTGAATTGCAGTATAATTATCTTGCTCAACATTTTATTACAGTAGCAACAAAAATCCATTACAACAATCCCCACAGTAGCATGCATCGAAGAATTACAAAATGCTTCTTTTGAACAAAATTGTTCTACATTTATCAATAATACATTTCTGTGAGCAATTTCACAATATTTATAATAAACAAATATATAGACCACATGAAGWGACAGAATGAAACTGGAATTACTCTGGGTGGGTGAAGAAGAAATTCTCTCTAAATCAGTTGTTCTTACATATTACAGATTTYCCAAATTAATTAACTCAGGAGTCCAAATCACTTTGACTGAGCTAATTCACTGGCATTTGCTGTATCACTGTATCCCAGTAGTAATGGAAGAATCATGAGAAAACAAACTCTTATTGAAAAGAACAAAAGAGCAAAGAAACCATTCTGTCTGAAGAAGATATAAAATATAGAAAGATAATTTTCAAATTTCACTGCAGTTTGTAGCAAAAGAAACAACTGTACACACTCATAGCAGAGAAATAAACACAGACAGCACTGTTGAAAGAACAATTTATCTTTTCACATTCTTGAAACAATGTTTTTTTGCCATGGTGACAGTGCTCAGATCTAGGGGTGTGTGTGATTGATTGATTGATTGATTGATTGATTGATTGATTTTTAGAATAGCTTTTTAAAAAACACACAAAATTGTCCACTTCCAAAGTGACTGATCCAAGCCTTCACTGAGTAGCTGGAGAGGTACTGCAGCAGCTCCTGAAGTAGAATCAGTCCTTCAGTCCATTTTGCTGGATAATTTTTTGCAGGGATGAGAGTGAGATCTTTATCATTTGACTTGTGTCATTCATTTCCACAGGAGCATCATAAACCCTTTTACAGTACATTGGAACTCTTTGATACAACCTTTACTCTGAACTCAGGGAGGTCATGCAATAATTTGAACCAARGTGTGTTACAAATCCACCTGACCTTCCTCAGCTGCACAATTTATCTTTACTGAAGGTTCTGAAATATCAGCATTTCAGAAAGGAAGCAGCATAGCTCCCCAGGCCAGATGCAAAAGCAGCACCTCTTCTGTCACATTCTGGATAAACTTCTAAATAGAAGTCCAATAAGAATGCAATACCTTTATAYAAAAGATGTTAAATAAGGATRTAGGCATGGATTTCAATATTGCTACCAATCAGACAATTCTTTCAGACTAAATGTTGCAAAGGAGTTTKCTATCCACAAAATAAATATATAAAGATTGTTATATTACTGCAGTCAGTAGTTGACACCCAACCACTTTCACTTCTAGGAAAAAAAAATTGATATAATTATCAATAAATTTAAAACCCCAATGTTTTAAAAAATACATGCTCACATACGATTCACAACATCTAAGTACAAGAAAAAAGATTGATTGSTGTTCTAAACAGAAGGGCAAACAAAAATAGTCACATTAGCATGATGTCTGAAAAATAGTGTTAGCTGTATATCAGTATAAAATTAGCATGGATTTCACAACTAACACCTATGAAGAAACAGTCACATCACATTATCAGTTAAAATCACACCTTAGCTTAAATATGCAATTTTAAATATTGTGGTTTTGCACACAGTTTTGCAACAATAATAATTTCTGTTAGCACAAATAAATATGAGAAAGAAATAATTCCTTTTTGTTTTTGTTATTCCCGTTGATGGTGGATACAAAGTTACCTTCACAGATTTTTAGCCCTTGATGAAGCATCACRAAGAATATGGGCTTAAATACCTCACCAGAGCATCTGGTGGAGCAGAGGCTGAGAAAACAGATAATTACTTTTTGAACAAAAGGCAAATAAAGGAGAGAATCCAYTTCTGTTACTGCTGGTCTATAACAGCTGCAATTCCGTCTGTGCTCTGAAAGCATTAAGACAAAAGTGTAATCTTGTATTACTGTTTTACACATACTGAGCTCAGTTTTTACCCAGCCAGTTGTGCTCCTCACCTGACAGCCAGGTTTCCATGGAATGCTCTCTTTGCCTGCTGCTGRYCCTGCACATCTCGCTTTTTAAGTCAGAAAAGCACCTCTTGAGAAATTCTGGAAAGCAGTGCCTTCTCTGAAAGCACTGAACAGGTGCCTGGCTGCAARCAGCATGAGGAGAGCAGAAGGATTCCCAGGCATCAGCTCCACTGGTGGCCACCCCTGCAGCCTCTCCCTGCAGCTCTCAGCRGTGCTGGCTTCATCAAAAGGGTTTGCAAAGTCAGACACAGACTTTGCTCACTCAGCCACAGCAACTTGCCTTTCCTTTGAATCTTTCTTGGCTAAGCAATCATAAGTTCYGGTGCAAGGTTCACAGATAATTTAATTTCTCTGWGACAGGTGCTTTGGAGTAAATAYAGCAGTAAAATGCTGTAGAACTCCMTATTTTCCCATCAAGTTCCACGAAGGAAAGGTTTGCCCCAAGTGTATGTCACAGTTACAGAATTGTATTTATGAGATTCTTTGCCAGGTACTAATTAATTGCCAGTTACTAATTTGGGAATACATTGGTATCCTTTTCTCTGACTCTTGAGCCCTAGCTGACTTTGCTTACTTGGCTGACACATGACTTACTGTGTCATTTTAGTCCTTCCTTATTATTTTAAAAGCAGTCTGGACATTGCCCTTCTATTCCTGTGGGGGTTCAGACATCTGCACAGAAATGGGTCCCACTGCAGTGCCTGCCTGGTGGCCTGTGCTGCTCAGACAGACAACCTGGCAAGCTGGGGAATGCAGAGGATTTGGGAAAGATTGCAACACAGCCTGCATGGGTCCTGCTGCTGGCTCTGCTCCAGATAAAGCTCTGCCAGCTCCTGGAATTTTGTCATCCCTACACTGCTGGTTAAAACCTCTTTGCTGTCAGTCCCTGCCATCACTCTGCCAAGCTAGAGAGAGTGCGGGTGGAGCTCTGTAAAGGTAAAACAGGAGATAAAACAAGGATAGACACAGAGCWGGATACAGACTGCAAAATCACAGAGTAAGGTTGGAACGGACCACAGTGGATCATCTGGTCCAACCTCCCTGCTCAAGCAGGCTCATCCCAGGGCACATGGCACAGGACTGAGTCCAGATGGTTCTTGAATATGTCCAGTGAGGGGGACCCCACAGCCTCTCTGGGCAATTTGTTTGCTTCCTTCTCGCCATGTAGAGAATGCCCATTAGACATYTGGATGCAGCAGACACAGGTTCACRGTCTTAACATTCAAATCTGAGGTCTATCAGGGTATTTGTAGTTCTCTTTAAGAAAAGAACTAMATATTTTGCAAATATAGTTGAAATRTTAGTGAAAGTGGCTTGAATTWGGGAAGTGACTGTGTAGGCAAAAGAATATTGGATAGGAAAGTCTTACAATGCTGTAGAGGCCACCTCTTTCACCCACACTGGACAGGTTTGTGATTCCTGGGGATGGGGCWGTGCAGGGCTGGGAGCTGGACTCCATGATCCTTCTGGKTCCCCTCYAAATCAGGTTRTTCTGCAATTCTGTGAATCTGTTTTTTTACAGGYTTTTAAATATCATGTACAAACGCTGTGCAAAATGTTCATGACAAACAGGAATACACAGGCACTTTCCTGGGCTTCTGCTGCACAGAAGTGAGAAAATGGACTTCTAGCAAGAACAAGAGCTGGTCTAGAGCAAGGCCAAAGCAATACATGATATTTTATCTGCAGCTACATCAGGGAGACTCTGGTCCCAGGCTCCTTAYCATGGGCTTGTGTGGGAAGAGCACGGAAGGGGCTATGCTGGGAAATAAAAAGCCATGACTTCCTTCTGAGAACACTTTATGTCCTAAATTATTCTAATRGATAAACTTTGAGACAAAACATTTTAAAAGTGTAATTTTTCTCTGAATTTTCCTCTTTTCCTCAGGTATTACCAATATTAAAGCTCTAAATCCCTTCTAGTGCTCTTAGACACAATTGGTATTGAACCAAGGTAAAAGGAGCTAGTTAAACCTGTTGCATATTCTTCAATATCTGTCAGGCTCCAACAGAATTCAGTAATAGCTGAGACTTACATTTAAAATGGCACATCTATAAACCTGATTGCTGAAAAAAATAAGGTATTTTAAATGCTTCCTACTGACATTTAAATTTGTTTGTTCCCTGGTGCAAATTCATTGAATGATCTCCTTACTTCACGCTGCTCAAGGTAAAAATAAAACCAAAGAAAAGAAAGATTTTGTGCTCTTTGCCATCAGATGCCTGTTTACTGAAGCATGTTRTGATGGCTGCAATGAGATTTGCACGGAGGTGGGGTGAGGGAGTCACTGGCAGGTAATTACTGCTGTTAGCAGCAATTTTGGCTACTGTAGCCACACATTAGAGCAGCTCCTCTCCTCACCTCCCACTTTTACAGGGACTATCATCCACTGCCCCWCCCTGTGTCCATGGACATGTGCTGGCAAGCCTTGCTCATTCTGAGATCACAGCCCACTCTGCAGTTAATGGGAAGAAGGATTTAGGTATTCTACTGAAGCCAACTCACCTGCCTAAAGTTAYGTTGTATTAACTACTTCATTCAGTTAGCCTCAATAATATCCTCTCTTCACTCCCCAAGATGCTGCATTTTCTTGTAGGGCAGAGGCAGTTCTGTAAAGATTTATGGTAGCTTCACRAATTCTGTGAGCAGAAATGTCCTTACAGTTCATACAATTGGTGGGAACAGAGCATCCAAACATCTTCTATGGCTGCATACTCAGAACAAGGTGGGCCTCAGGCCTGAAAATAAGGAGAGAAGAAGCAAACTGAGAAAAAATATTTTACACTGTCATATCCTCTGGAAAAAAAAAAAAACAAAAAACAGATCATCTATATTTTTAGGATCTAAAATGGATGGGTTCACAAATAGCATTTAGGTAGTATTGTGTAAAAAAGCATAATGAAAACAGTAACATGCATCGTCTCAGAGCAAGAGTGCTGGTGTGTGGGAGAGCCTCTCCTTAGCACCAACTGTGTGGTGGCACCAAGCTAATTAACCCCCAGCTGGAGTCAAGGGGGAAGGCACAAGAAAATGCCCCACTGCCCTCCCTGCAGCCAGCCAGAGCATGGCCAGAGGAATYACTGAGCTCAGACACCAGCATCACCCTCCTGCCACATGTGCACGAGGCACCATGCCTGAGAACCACTTTCTGATGCCCCACTTTTTTTTTTTGCTCAGAAAAGAAGGCTTAAGCTGGTTGTTTCTCCCCATCCTTCCCCATGCTTCAGATCCTCCAAGTCCCGTCATGCTTGACACAAGGCACTTTGAAAACATCACTTTTCAGACCCAGGCAGTGTTCTCTCCCTGTTTGGTGCATGGCCTGTCCCTGCCAGCCCCTSCCAGCCCTCTGTGGTGCTGCCCCAGCTGAAAGCTCCCCCAGCACAGCCCCATGCCCAGCAACACACCCGGGTTCTGGAGGACTCCACAGCAGAATCTGAACTGTATTAACTGTTACCTTGGATGACAAACACGTATCACCAATGGACAATTTTGCAGAGGACAGGTAGGTGTTGGTAATATCTTCTAGCTCAGTGCTGAAATGATCAGAATCCTTGATGACATTATAATTTAGGGCCAGGCTGTAACTGGCAGGTTTCTTCTCCTGTTTCTGCTGGTAGTTGCACAGTTTCCTGAAGGCTGCTCTGAATTTCTGGGACATGAGATTATAAATTACAGGATTGATGGCACTATTTAAATAAATACAGATCCTGCAAAATAGCAGGAACCAGTTTTCTTGGAAGGGTCTGGAGAGAAAGGAGTTGACCACAACCAGGGTGCGGTAGGGCATCCACAGGAATGCGAACAGGATCACAACCACGGCCAGCATCTTGGTAACCTGAGGGAGCACAGAGGGACACAGAGAGGGGCACAAGGTTAGCACTCCCCTTGSAATGAACATTCTAACACCTCTAGGGCCAACCCAAAACTCTGGGCAGGTCCTTCAGTAGGAATTTCTGATAAATATTTGACTCAGAAAGGTTTTCTACAGCAGGAAGTACAAAAAACTTGGCTTCATATTCTTCCTAGTTTTTGTTAAATTACTCTTTCCAGATAACACCCTAACTGTTATAATAAGCTAACTGTTGTAGACCTTAGGTATTTCCACTTACGCTGGAAGGAGGTGTTGATTCAAATGGGGAAAAAAGGATAGAAAGTATTTTTTTTTCCCAAACACATTAGATCCCTTCCTTTAGACTAGTATAGCATGTAGAGTAATCAAACATGAAGCCATTTTAGGTTATCTGGTTAAAGAATCAGCCTAAAACAATTTCCCAAAGCCAAAAATAAGGGAAAAAAGAGAATAAATTAGATTAATTTCTATTCCTCATCAAATCATCAATATTTATTTAGATCTTCATTATTTGATGTTTACTCTGAAAAGTCAAATAAAGCTTACAGAGCCAGGAAAAAAAGTATTGTCAATAAAACTTGATTGTTATAAGAACATTATTCTAATATGCAATTTTCTTTTGAAAAAAAGAAAAGAACAACTTTTGGGAATACCCAGGRTAGCTGAAATGAAGTGAASAAGAAATAATAAAAAGTTATTTAAACCCACTTTAAAAAGAGTCTTTTGTAAATAACTTCATTCTAATGTAGACAGTATTCAATAGTCTCTACATTAAAGAAAGTTTGAAAGATATTAATAAAGAAGGTAGAAAGTACACAGAAATGTGACATGGGTTGATATGGGGGCATTTCACCTCATGGAAGTCAGGAGATGACTTGGTKAAGTGTATGAAATAGCAAGTACTGGCACACATTTTGGTGATCTACAAGGGCTTCTGTTAATTGTAGATTGGTAAAAGTTTCAAGAGGAGATAACTCCTCTAAGATCACTCACAAACACATGCTGGTTTTAGAAGTTGGTTTTAGCTTGAAGTTGTGAGCACATAATTATCTTGTCTTCTGACCACATAAGCTCATTATATAGAAACCTGCCTAATGAATGTAATTTCTTATATCTATCTAGAAAGACAACACTTTTAAGCCAATTTTTTTTTGTTTGTTATAGGCATTATAATAAAGGATGCGATGAAAATCAAAGTTACTCTACAAATTCATTTATCTTTATCCATYGATCTTTAAATGTACATATTCAAAGGCTGCAATTTTGTCTTATAGTTCTCCTCCCCTCACTCTTACTTTTTATTTCTCTACAGCTGTGTTTAGTGGAAGTGAAAAATAAGACTGAGAAATACTATCTCCTTTTTTGTCACTTGACTGATACATTTCATTATGACTTCTAGACAGTTTTTTTCTAATTTTCTGTGCATAGTCATTGTAATAGAGCAAAATACAAATGTGAATGTTCCAGATAATTCAGAGGATGATCTCTCCTTATCTCCACTTCTGAAAGGGCCATTCCTGCGAACATGGTGGCAAGGAAAGAGTTGACCCAGTACTGACCCACTCTGGCTCTCACCCCTCCAGTTCAGCTCCAGCCTGTGCCTCCAAACTGAGCAAATCCATTCAGKGGAGAACAGTCATTCATCACAGAAAATAACCCACATTTAAAGGAACAAAGCCACCAGTTGTGGAGCCTGTGTGAACAATGGGACAGAGCCAAACCAACAGCTCAGGCATTCAGTGCATAACAGCCTACACAGGCATCAGAGTACTTTACTACCAGAAGCTCAGCAGGGCACTCCATTGTGGTTCCTACCAGTCATTGGCAATTTACATTTCTTTCAGGAAAAATKGCTCAGAGGATCATTTGCAGTGTTGCAGCTATCAGCTTGAATCTGGACTAATAAATTATTCTTACTGTCAAGGAGGGGGTAATTCAGAGTCACACAATTAACAGTGTACAGCAGTGAAAAAGGACTGTTCCTCCTCAAGTGACTGTATCCCATACACCTCAAATATATATATATATATATATATATTATATGTATGTCTATATGTATGTATGTAGTGTGCATATTATTAGCTGAATTTGTGTTTATTGGCATTTGGATGCACATTTTCTTTCTAACACCACAAGCTTCTACTGCTGGAAACTAAGCACTCTGTAGATCTGGTTTTCAWTTTGCTCAGGTCAGTGAACCAACTCATGTACTCATATTCCTCCAGAGAGTCTTTATTCAGTGCAAGGGAAGAGGCAGAACCCATGGGTGGCATCTCTTTGGTGGCATCTCTTGGTGGTTCAGTCCATGCAGGACAATGAGGAGAATTCACTATAGTTTTAAACTGTCTGCAGTACCTATCCTTCCAAAGCTGCCAAAAATAACAAACCTCTCACAAGGTCTCTATTGCCTGTCAGAAATTCAGTTTCCTGATCCATCTGACCAGCTGTGGTTGTATTTGAGACACAGGATAAGGCCCTGAGTTCAGGTAGTTCTTTGCTGATTGTAAATCCTCCTTCAGCTGGTTCTGGAGTGGTTCTTCATGCTCAGCTCCCTCAGACCCTGACCTGGGTGCAAATGACAGCAGCTCTGAGGAGGTGCCCTGGCAAGGCTTGCTTTGTCCCAGCATGGAGGTTGTCACCCCACTGCAGGGTGAGGCACCACTCAGGGCTTCTGACACAAATCCAACCTCAATTTGATTTATAGGTGAACCCATTATCTAAATACAGAACTGAGACCAAAGCTGCATTCTTATCCACACCAAAAGTCTTTATTGCTGAACATTAACAGTTTAGAGGAAAGTATGGTCTTCTTTGTTTAAGTAAAATCCTTTTTCAAATCACTTCATATGAAAGAGAACTAAACATGTATTGGGAGGAAGCTAATTATTTGACATCAGTGGAGTGCTAAGAGGGCAAATTTAAARGGAATGTTTTTTATTACCTGAAAGCATAAACCAAAGCTCCCTGAAAGCAGCAGCACTACATCCTCAATTCACTGCTCGTGTGAAGGCAAGCATACACTGATTGTTCTTTTCTTGTGGGTGTGCACTGTATGTCCCATGCTCAGGATACAAATTATTCTTAGTTAGGAAGAACGAAAACATGGTAAAAAGACTTTGAGCAATTTCAGCTTAGTACAAATTTCAAGCGTAGTTTGAATGATAACAAAGTGCTTGAGATTGAATATGGTCCCGGGTGCATATAAACATTCTTCAAGCCCTRTCTTTTTAGTTCTGAGGATGTTCCAAAAAATATTTAAAATATATTTTACTAAACAGAGTCCCAATATTTTAATTCTGAACTAGTATCCTCCTTTTTTCTCCYGCTACAAAAGCTTCTTATTCTAAGGAATTGTATTTATTAAACGTTTTCATTATCCTGGTACAAACAGTTGAATATTGGTTCCTTCTCTTTTGAGTACTAATCTTTCTTACACTGATAGGTAAAAGCAATAGTCACTCTGTTTTTCTAAATCCATGGAATAATATCTTTATTTTTGTGTCTGGTCGTGTTCATTGCAACACACAGAGATTGTTTATCCCAGTCCACGATTTCGTAATCAAAAAGGAGTTGTGCAATGAGGAGGATTAAATAAATAGAAGGATTAAGGATTTGMTATACTAACACTTCAAGTGARACCAAGTGATAAGATTGAGGATTTMATGTAAGATGTGCAAAATTTATCTTGCACTGCAAACTGGGATTATATTGCACTGCAAGCTTGCTCTGCTGTGAGAGAACAGAGGGATTTCTCTGGTCAGCAGGTCATCACAGACTGCAGCACTGCCTAAGAGAGGGCTTTCTCTAGAGGGMAATCTACCTGTTATAACTGACCATGACAGCCAGGATGATCTTAGATTATTTGATTGGACTGATTAAATAACTTTGTGAGATACACAYACTGTTAAGTGAGCTGGATTCCATCTCAAGTATAAACCAACATGTTTGCTGTGTAAGGCTGCATTTATTTTTCTCAGTCCCCTTGATATCTGAGGAAAGTAGGAACTCCTTTGGGGAAAGTATAAAACCTACATGCAGATATGTAATTCAGTATTCATATTATGAATGGAAAAGAATAAAGTTCTGGGCTCTCTGGGCTGCAGGACCCAYACTGAAACAGAGGCTAAGGGTGAGAAGGAAGGAGTGACAAGGGACCAACCTCTGCAACCTGACTGCAACRTTCTCTGTCCCCACACTGCTGGCTRCCCCAGGGAAGGGATTGAGTGTAACTCATGGCTATAACAACAGACAATAAATTGGCAATATTAATTTTCCCCAAGTCGAGTCTGCACTGCCCATGACAGTAACTGATTATTTGTCTGCCTGTCCTTGTCTTGGATCACGAAGAATAGGAGCACTTCCCATTTTCTCCCCCATTCTCAGCTGGAGCCAACCCCCCTACAGAAACATGCACACATTTAATTTTATAGAAATGTTCTTGGATAAATATGAGAACTACTACAAAAGTAGGAAGTGCACACCACATTTTCAGTCACCTTTTCTACAGATCACATGCWGATATTGTACACTACTGAATCACCTATACGTCTTTGTCAGTGTGACAGGAAATTTTCCCTTTTGTGCCTTACTAACTGTTGAAATTCCAGATTTTTTTGAACATGTACTAGTTTTTTCTCATTTTACACCACTGCCTATCTTTTTCATGCTGTTATTATACATAAATTATTARTAATTATGCCACACTATCCTTGCTTTGCTTCCTGTGTTGTACTATATGGAAATTCTAGCTTTACTTATAATGAGGCTACTTTAGCAATCAGGTTGCTTAGGCTTTTAGAGAAAGTCTTGTTTCTTTACAAGGCACAAAAGCTATCACATTAAAATCTTCTCTTTTTGGTTTCATAAKGTAACAGTGTCCATATCCATCAGTGTTCAATGTAAAAGGTTTGTCTGTTTTTCAAGTGATACTAAGCACCTGTAATCAAGCATAAAGTGATATTAAGAACTTCAAGAGCAGATTTTCTTCTTCTACTAATTAATGGACAAAGAAAAACAACATTAAACACTTTTTATCTGACTATTACACTATAATTGGCAACATAATTAAATATAACCTAGCCCACGTATTTCTGTTGTGTGTTTCCAAGCATAGCTCTAGTGTCTCTGAGGGCTCAATGCTCTAGAAGGCAGCTCAGTTAACTTTTGAGGTCTTTGCCATCTCTGTGATAAGAGAACCTGGTCCCTCTCATAACAGTAACAATTAATGGAAAATAAAAAGAATATAAAGAATAAGAAGCATATCCCCAGAGACAGCTGCAAAGGATGCACCCTGTGTTACCCACCAGCTGTGCTACCTGCTGCACACCAGGTGGTTTGCTGCAAATAGCCAGCAATTAATCTACTRACTATATTCCACTGGTATTATTACACATGGCAGCATACATGTTCAACAACATAAAAAGAAGCTACTCAAACCTATGCCTCAGTTTTGAGCCATCAATACATAAAAATAGTTTATGAGAGAGTAACAAAGATATTTAGCATTTACAAAGCAATTTATATTCAGACTTCATTAAATAGACTTCTCACAGGAGAGTTAGAGACAGGAACATTTACAGCTTGACTGCATTTGCTGAGTGACTTAGTGCCTGAGCTGGGACTCAACTTCAAGTCTCCCAAACTCCCAGGCTAGTTCCTTCCCTTCAAATCTCAAAAATAAGTCAAGAGTCRCTTTATATATTTGACAAGATTACTAACAAATTGTTTTATATATATATATAAATATATATAAAACTATAGCTAAAGATGTTTCATTCATAATTGCTACTTCCTAATTTCTTTCTGATATAGGAAATAAAATACTATTTCTTTTTTTTTTGGTCCTTGCAGTAGGTAATAATGTACCGGCAAGAAAAAATATGTATTTCTATGTATATGTATATCTGATTTTAAACTTGACAACCTAGAAAAAGGAAGAAAATATTTTACCTCTCCCACAGCTTCAGACAAGTGAGTTTTGAAATAAGTGGTTTAGGTTTTAGAAAGCCATTTCAAAGTTGTTCCTACCTGCCTTCGAGAAGCAATAGTGCTATTGAAACTCCTGYTAGTCATCTTGGGATTCACAGGCTTGCTTTGGTGAGCCACATCATTCCTCCAGGTGYTAGGGTTTTCTTTTGGGTCTGAAGGGATGGGGTTCAGGAACAGTATTCTRGCAATCAGGCCATAGAGGACAGTTGCCAACACCATTGGCACAATATAAAATATACCAAAGTCCATCATGTAGATAGGAGAGTAATAGCTCCTRGAGACCTTGTAGCCACAGGACACCACAGTAGTCTCTTTGTAGGCTACTGTATTCAGGTCTAGCAAGAAAAACCAGAGCATACAGTATATGGAGGTGAAAGCCCAAACAAAAATAATTATCTTTTTAGCTCTTGARAAAGTGCAGAGGAGTTGAGCTTTGATTGGGTGGCAGATGGCTATGTACCTCTCAATGGTGAAGGCAGCAATGGAGAAGGAGGAAGCGTTGATTCCCAGGTACTGGAGGTAGGTGATGCAGAGACACCCCACGTAGCCATACACCCAGGATCTGTASAGGCTCTCTGTGATATTGGGCAGCCCTGCAGCCACAAGCACCATGAGATCTGCCACRGCCAGACTCACCAGGTAGCAGTTGGTGGGAGTTCTCATGTGCTTGGTTCTGAGGACCACCAAAACCACCATGACGTTGCCCACGATGCCCAGCCCGCAGATGAGGAGGACCAAGAGGATGGTGACCACTTGGTATTCAGCTGTAATGCTCTCCTGGCTTGAYAGTGGCAGCCCAGTCTGGTTCTGCTCCTCTCCTGTGCCATTCTCCATCTTCACGGGCCCACCGCTGCTTCTGCCAGGACCTCGATCTCAGCGCCTGCTCTCCATGGTCCCCTGCAGAAGGGTCAGTGGAGCAGAGTGTGGGTGAGCTGCAGCCCCAGGACACGCTCTCCATGTAGTCACAGTCCCATTCCTGTACGTGCTCCACTGCCCCCAAAGCACGTGCACTTTCAGTCTCTGTAAAGTCAACTATCAGATGGGTCAATCCCTCTAAGGCTGCAGCTCACTTGCACAGGCTAAAAGGCTGTTTCCTCACAGCTGGCTGGAGGCATTCACGAGAAGCCAGCCTGTGCAGGAGGGAGTTTGCTGCCTGCAGCGGCAGGGGAACAGATCCCCCTGCCCTGACAGCTGCGGAGCACCGGGGGCTGAGCTGCTCCAGCCCCGCACACTCGGAGCGCCGCTGGCCGGGAGGAGCCGCAGCTCCGAGGGTGGGGACAGCAGCGGCAGGTGAAAGCACGGGGAAATAAGAACTTCTGCTTCACGCTGCTCCCCCCCTGCCCTCAGACAGCTAGCACGGCAGCATCGATCACATTGATCCACGCCGGCAAACAAAGGAGAGCTGACTGGCAACAAAATTGCACCGATTTTTAAAATTCTGACCGCCTCCATGCCATTGTGAAAGTAAAAGCGATTTACACTTGCCTCCTGCTTTGCAAGGAGCTGTCAGTTCCCTCAGGGCTTTACAGAAACAAATGCATCCCTGCTTTTGAAAATAGCAGAAAAAATAGGGGTTTTTTTTACTTAATAGAAAGTTCTGTTCAAAACCTCCATCATTACAGCTCTATCACTCCTGAGTCCTTTTAACTCTTTTCTGAATTGCAACAGAGCAACAATAAAATGATCACAACACAAATTGCTTCTTAATGAGATCAGTCACACACATGTGCACTCGTGCATGCACACAACACACACAATGTCACCAATCTACCGCCCTTTCCTCAGTGTAGATTCTCCTCTGGTTGAATAAACTCCTCTACGGGTCAGTCAGGTTGTGTAAAACCACAGACAAACCAAAGACTGGTGGAAATGACTGTTTTGAGCAGTGCAGATGAAACCCCGCCAATTCAGTAGCCCAGCTGCACCTGGAGACTGCACTTTCCTGTCTCACTTGCCATCTAAATGCCTTAGTGAGAGAAACAATTGCAAACCCTTCTGGAAGCTCTGTGAAAGTGCCCTTGTCAACTCCCAATCACAGTCCCTCAGCCCACCATTTTTTCTTATACTATTGTATATATAGTATATATATATTATATATACTATATATATATATATATATATATATAGTATATATATACTTATACAATATATATATATATATATATATATATTGTATAAGTTTGAAGAGCAAATTTGTCTTAAAATCCCTTATTTTTCTGGATTTAGGGCAATTGTTTTTGCTCTTTGCTCAGGAAGGGTTCAACAAAATAAAATGTTGCACAACTGAGGAAAGGCATCTTGGATTTCAAAACAGACTGTTTAGCACTGGCATATGTTTGCAAAACTAGGATTTCAAGTAGACTTAAACAACAGGTGGTGACAAAAAGAGACTATCACCTGAATCAGAGCTGAAAATCAGACTTAAACAATTCCAGAGGTTTGAAGCCACTCAGTTAAGTTTTCCAGTTATTTTTTTCCATTTGCCTTTTCATATTCCTGTTGTAACCATATACTTTTAATCTGTAAACCCAAAAATACTAATGAAGTAAAGCAAATATCATTTTACCTGCTTAATAGATTAAGAAACAGGGGTGAAAAGAATTAGATCATTTTGCCAGTGGTCTTGCAGTGGCCTGTGGAAAAATGCAGGTTGCTGATTACTTGACCAACAGTGTATCAGCAGAAACRTATAATCTTGATTGTCCTCCATACCATCTGCAGGTGTTGTTCTTTTGGACAGAGCTGAAAGGGAAAGAAGGCCAGTTCTAGTGTAATGCCTGGGTGTCATAAAAAATATTCCTTGCAGCCCCTTTACACTCCACAATATTTTGTCCTTCAAAATRGACAGATTTCCCTTTTCCCCCATGCTTTCAAAGCTGTGTGACCACAGTGGGAGTAGCCCCAGATGTTCAAGCCCATAGCATAAAATGCACCCCAAGGGAGCCCAGGACTGAGAGATCACAGACTTAGTGTCAGCACTCAGGTACCCAGCAGGGATCAAACCCAGCAAGGCACAGAATCAAAGATTCCATCCAGCAAAYGGAGTGAGATGGCATTGTGGATAAAAATCCTCAATCCTCAGGCACCTCAGCTGAATTACAAGTTTTTGGCACCTCCATAGACTAATTTCTCTTCAAGGGGTGACCTGCTACACTGTCACACCACGAAGTCTTGCTGCTCATGTTTCTTATTTCTAACTTATGTAGGCAGTGTGTAATTCTGAGAATTAGCACATCTGAAGGCATGCAAGTGTTTGCAGTGCAGGAAATGATGGCTGAGCACATGGCATGCAGGGAAGCTGTGGAGTATTTAAAAGGCCAGAACTTTGAAGTAAATATTGGAGCTCTGGAAGATGTGCAAGACATGTATTATCTGATGCTTGCCTCATTCTTCTGCATCTGCTACTGTTCTGTGTCAGATAGACTGTCTTGTCTTGGTCATTTTTTATGAATTTTTATCAAGKGTTGCATTCTGGTGGTGAAAAAGGTATAGAGTTGTAACTGTATGGCTATAAGGAAGTAAATCTACAGTAGGCATTTAGAGGATTTTATAAAAATCAAAATTTTAATATTTTATCAAAAAGTAAGCATTTTATAAAATAATTTTATGAAAATACTATCACTATTAACATACTGAAACATTAAAATACTATCAGTACTAACATAAGGAAACATTTCCCTTCTCTTTTCATAAAATACTTCCACAACCTACAATGTTTCTGTAAAACTTGCAGTAATTGCAGAAGGAATTTCAAGGCTGGAAATATATATATTCTGGGCAATTAGATCATTTGCTGCTGTGAATTTCACTGAAATATTGTATGATGCACTTAGCCTGATACATTCAAATTATCCTTTCAACATGATTATCAGTCAGAGACCGGATATTGAATCTGGGAATCAGTAAAAGACCAATCTTTTCTCCCAGCTGATGCTGTGTTAATGCACTYCTCAAAATACACTGGTTTGTTTCAAAAGCAGTTCAGCACGAATTACATGCAGCCCCAGCAGCTGTGCCAGGAAATTTGGCAGCAGATGGACCAGAGATTGCTGTGATACCTTTCCTGCATATCTCTTACTCCATTTTATACCTGTACCTGTTGGCCCAGCATCAGTTAACATTACATGYAGAAATGAGGATAGACACAGTTTTGCAAGTCAACACCAACAAGCAGAAAAACAAGCCCTGGAAATGTGCTCACTKCTGCCAATGCAGCTCTGTTGGTACAACTGTTGGGGCAGGAGGGAGAGGGGAAGGCATGTWGGCACCACCTGCTCTACACACACTTACCCAACAAGTATTCTTGTCCAAATTGTTTTCCCATTTGTCTCAATTAAAATGTGTCTCTGCTCACTTGAGTCACAACTAACCCATAACAAACTGTCTGATAACATTAAGTGCACACTGAGGTGGAACAGTGAATCATTATAAATAGTTTACTCCAGTAGTTATAAATTATTYTTAATTCTGTTTCTCTAACTCAAAACACTTCCCCACTGGGCCTTTTCTGTTTTGATAAACAATCCTAAAAAGAAAAAAAAAAAGGCAATTTCATAGTCTATTACCTCCTGTACTCRGGGTTCATAAAAAATCACAATTAAGTTGGATTTTTAACACTATGTGTACGTCTGATGGAGCACAGAGCACTCACTGCTGTACAAATATGTCCAAGGCTGCATTTTTTGAGAACAGAGGCCATCAYTGGTAATTGCTTTATTACCATCCAGAGGCTGGCTTTTAAAATTTGTAACTAGCTACTGGCATGATCAGCTCCAAATGTGTTTGGGAGATTTACATTTGACATGGTTAAATATTGTAGCAACTGTGGTCAATTAGAATTTATTGTCCTACACCTGCTGTGCCACAAAGCTGTGTTTTTGTGCTGATGTAGTGAACCCATGGATAAAAGTTTGGTYTGTGGGAGAAATTTGCACCTGGAAAAGCCTTTTGTAAATACAGATGGTGGGGAAACCAAGCATATCTTCTGTGAGAGAAATCTCATTATCCAAGGTAGGGATCCTTCTTTCTAACTTATTTTTTTGTTGCCTGTCAATGGAGAACACTGAACTACTGCTGAAATCCTGGATGAGTTTTCCAGACATGCCTATGTGTTTTAGGACTCATGATGAGCTGGAGATCATAACTGTGTCTGGCAAATGATATTTGATTTAAGGGCTTTTAATCTTCATGAGAGTCTAAACCATGTTTCAAAGGTRAGGGGTTTTGTATCAGATTTCTTTTCTTTTAGTCTTCATCTTGGAGTGATAGTGGCTCAAGGCAAGTGATAAGGAATTTTAATTAACTTGTTCTGAAAAAACAACTGTCACAAAAAATATGAAAAATGGATTTAAGCAATCAGCTGGCTCACATGGGAAAACTGATTTATCTCTTGCCTGTCAACAAGGTCACTGGATACTGCGGCTTCTTGAGAAAGATCTGAGATCATGTGGCAAAGGAGGCTGGAAGAATTTTAAGAGAGCTGCTCTTTTTTTCACTAATTTCTATCAACTTGGGTGGAGATMAAGTGTACAAGAGCCTTATGAAAGAGCAGGGAATTTGCCAGAATAAATATAGAAAGATCTCCCCCCCAAAAATTAAAAATGGGTGAGGAAGACTGCATTTATGGGGTTTTGAACTGCTCAATTATTTGCATTCCCTTCACTTCCTAAGGGACTATCCGCTAAGCCATAATTATCACTGGAAGGTGATCTGAAGCAAGAGGAGGTGCAGTTTAATAAGGAAAACACAAAGTGGTTTGGCAGGAGGGAGCGAGTACCCAATTCTGCAGAAGCTGCTCATCTGTCCCCAGGCAACTATCAGTATGAAGGTTGGTGAGAAGCTGGTGTGAAATCCAACCTTCATCAGCAGGAGCTGGGCATTCTTTTAGCTTATATCATCTCTTTTCATCCTTTAAACACTACTRTTAATGCTATTTGATAATGCATAATTTCAGAGAAGAAAACATGTACTGTCAAAGTCTGCTTTATTTCATATATGTTCTTTGGGTTAAAATTGTTACCCCTATTAAAAAAAAAAAGAAACCACCACAGAAAGCCTTCTGTGATTATGGACAAAATTTAGATTATAATTCCAAATTCTTAATAAATTAAAATTATTTTTAAATTATGCTGGAATCTCATTCTTTAAGGTTCAGATTCTATGAGCACAGTATATTATAGTCATTAACACCAATTTCCTATAGAAGAGATCCAATATTTGACACAAATGAAAAACATAACTGCCTAAAACATCAAAGCAGAGCTCTTGTCTTTGGTGGTTATGAGTTTTAGATCTCACAGATCCCGTAGTTTTACTTCTAGGACAGAACTTCCTAATTCCTTTGTAAAACCAACTTTCTGTCACCTGTGTCTCTAGAGAGCCTCAAGACAGGAGAAGAAATATTTATTCTACCCTGAATAGAGATTTTTCATAAAGAATAGACTTGCTAGTCTATTATTCTAGGGAATAAAGTGATGAATGATCAGACAGAATTTCAGGATATTCATTTAAATTTGTAGTAGATTTTTCATAATTCAGCACAATATCAGCTTTTTATGCTCAGAAGAAATGCAACATAAGGATATTAATTCACTCATTAAGAKACTGTATTTCTGATAAAGTTTAATGCAAATTATTCCTAGCTGTGAAAATTACTCATCTCACCTAAGTACCCTGATCACCAACAGGCAGTTTGGCATRTCTGTAATGAGATTCTCAGTGGGTTCAGCAGGATAATATGGAGCTGGGAAGGAGGTTGGCTCGCTTGGTATTGCAAAGCAATTGACAGCTAAGCACTTTGTTCCTTGATGAATTAATGACTCAACAAAATCTTGGAAAAAAATAACAGAAAAAGAGTGTCAGGGACAGCAACTCTCAGCTCATGCATTCTCAGGATTAGTCCAGACCAAGCACAGTCCAACAGCTCCCCAAGTATGGAGCGAGAACATCAGATCAGTGTGAGACTTCTGGGTCCAGATCCCTAATTGATGTTCAGCTTGGTAACTTCTTCCTAACCAGCAATGAACAGCTGAATTATATCAAAAAACATGCAAGCATCTGGTGTTTGACCAACCAGGTGTGCTCAGCTATTTGCTGTTGATCCCTGTAACCACTGYAGAAGATGTGAGTTCACCATGTGGAAGATGGGAGCTGTGATCAGTCTGTAGTAGAACATGGCAAAGAGCCTCAGGAAATGTTTCTGTCAGCCTGAGATGGTCAGCTGGGGTGGCTGGTGGTTTGAGTACAGCATGGAGCAGACTGAAAGCTGTTAGTGCAAACATAAGAATACAATGTGCTGAGTCCTTGGCTCCATGTTGTGTGACCTATTGTGCAAAGGCAGTATAAACTGGTTTATACCCTGATTTTTTGCACACACCGCTCCCATCAATAGGTGGGAGCATTGCTGGAAGGGCACAGAACCACTGCTATAAAGTGATCTCTAGGAATGTTTTATTTAGAAACAAATATAACCAGGATGACTGAAACAACTTCCAAATTTTTTTCAATCCTCGTAAAGTACTTCTGTTGGGAAGAACAAAAAAATCAGCAGTTGCATACTGTCATTTCAAAATGTTGAAGAATTTTTAGTAATTCAGAAAGGAATCATGTTCCACAGTTGAAAATGTAAATCTATTTGTTCATAACTTCTGAGCTTCATAAACGTTTTGAAAACTTTTTCTGTTTTTATTTMATTTCAGTAAATCTTTCTGGGCCTGTTTGCTCTTTCATGCAGACAGTGAATCACTAAATCATTTACYCATTTATATTTAACAGTAGAACAAGCAGTAGAACTGGAAATGCAGTAGAGTAGAGCCAGAGAGTGGTTGCTGTTAGAATTAGGATAAGTCAATGGCAAAAGATGCAGAAATGCCTTCTCTTAGCCTTTACCAAATTAGAACTTAGCCCAGTGATTTTCATTCTGGTATGGGAAAGGARTGAGGCTTGTGCCTCCTCTGTTCCTTTGTTCAACTTCAGTAATTCTCAGAGGCTTTAATGAACTTCTGATACATTTGACAGACAGCTTATGAGTTTCAAATACATTAAGCCTGGAAAATATTACAAATATGTACAGAAAGGACAGAAGGTTACAGATGTGTCTGGAATGGAGTAAGTTTGGAACAAGGGAATCAGGAAAAAATACAGGGAAAAACSATCACAGACACTATAAAATAGAGGAGAAACTTGGATCAGAATTTGTGCCTTGTTAGATACCAGAGAATTTACCCAAAAKATGCACTTCTGCAAAGAGCCAGCTACTTTTTTCTGTGGCTCTGACAATTGCTCCCTTCATTTTGTAAGTGTAGGTTTGATAAATATGATGAGATGTGTAATCTTAAGGGCAATGCAGTGATTTATCCATGTGAAACAGCTAATTAAAACCACCACAACGATGTCAGATGATCAGAGGAAAAAATGACTGAAGTTATTAATTAGAGATGAGCAAATAGGTCTGAATCAAAACCTACTTAAGCAGTAATTCTGTGGAAAAAGCCAAAAAAATGCTGTTTCCTTCCTGGAGATTTTATTTTGTTATCTTTTAATCTCTTATTGCTTAGAATGTAGCAGTGCAAAAAAATGGCAAGTTTGGTCCTTTTGGACTTCATTAATTTCTGCTGTAATTGTATTGGGAATGAGTGGTGAACTTGCAGCTAACATATGAAAATAGCTTTAATTCACTGTATTACACCATGGCTATAATAACAGCCTTTATGCAAAGTAAATGTCTTCATAAGCAGARTGCAAGACCACAATTTTTAGATGTATTGGATATATTTAGATACACTATTGTGGAATTAATAAATAAAAGTTGATGCATTACTTTACCAGATTGCAAAAACATGTTTTTGTTTATGGGTAGCATTGTTTGAAAGACAATTTCCTAGCACACACAGCTCTTTCCCTCTGCTCCCCCCTCTTTCATCCTTCTTTCTCCATAAACCCTTTTATGACTGTATGGTGCAGTACACACAATTCCATAAGGTTTTYCCCCTTGCCCTAATCTCTATAGTCCTGTCACATTTTGTGAACATTTTTCATGATCACCTTRGCAGGGAGGATCAGGGGCTGCACTGTCAGAGACACATTCACAGCTGGAGACCTGTCCCTCTCCTGCAGCTGCTCTCAGCTCAGCAGGTTGCAGCAGAAAGGGAGAAGCCTGTCTTGGTTTCACCCCACACTCCATCAACCCCCAGATGTGACCCAGTCCCAGCTGTAACAGGCACATGGGGCTCTCACCTGATCGGTTGCAAAGCTGARGACCGTGAAAACAGAGGGCAAAAACACCTGCTGAGTTGATTTCAGCCTGGAGTCACCCCCTGTGGAGGTTTAGCTGAATACAGTGCTCTGCCTTTTGTTTCCAAAGTGGTCAGTGCACAGTGGGGTGTTGGTGGCTCAGGTGCAGCTTAAACCCATCCACATGGAAGGTAAATACAAAGCAGCAAAACATTTCAAATGGGACAGAAAGTGAGGAAGGGCTGATCCAGAGCTCAGTCACTGAAATGAATGAGCATCAATGCAATCCAATGGAGGGGCTCTTTTTTTTTTTTTTTTTTTTTTGTCATCTTTTGGTTTTATCTTCAGACTCAGCTGTCTTGTGTTAGTAGCAAGTTGTTACCAAAGAAATTTATGTTAGAACCACAGACTCAGAACAACTCTCCATAAATACAAACAGGGCAGTAAAATTTTTTAAAAACACAAGCTGAGCACCAGCACAGGCTTTTACTGTAGAGCCCTGTGTGAAGTGCAGCAGAAGCCCTTGGAGCAGGGCTGGGAAGGATCCTGATCTTCTCATCATGCCAGAGATTCCTGTTCTCTGTGCTTATTTATAATCCAGCACTTCAGCTCCTCCTGCTTTTCGTCTYGTGGGCCCCCAAGGAAATCTGGAAAAGTTTTACAGATGGGAAGGGACTGCAGGAGGAGTCACTTTGCTCCACAGGAAAAGGGAAAAGAAAAAACCAAAACAAAATCACCACCAGTCCTGTCACACACACACACACACATACATACACACACACACATACATACACAAACAAAACCAAAACCAAACAAAAACACCAAGAAAAGGTCAAAAGGCTAACTTGGTTTGGGATTGGGTCATGACAGCAACACTGGAAGGAGACCAAACTGTGGGTGAACTGAAGGAGAGAGCACCTGCTTGCTGATTTGCTGTACAGRACAAAGCCAGCAAGACCTCCCATGGGTCTTCCAAGGAATGGGGACTATTTCCTTCCCCCTGCTCACCCCATCCACATYTGCAGATGCAGGCCTTTCACAGAGGATGATGGAGAAAGATCCAGAGGGCTGATCAGCCTCAAGAAACTCAGCCAGCTGCCATGTGGAGGTCAATCCTCAGCATTCCACCTGAAATGAAGGGATGGAAGTTCTGCTCCTCAAAATCAATAGTGAGTCAGTGATACTGGGTGAGGCTGGGCTGTTCAGCCACAGTAAGGTGGCTAAACAGCCCAACAGGTTCCATGGTTAGCAGGTAACCATGCAGTTAGAACTGAAGGCTCCATGGAAAACTGCTTGGTTGACTGATTTGGAGACTCTAAACCTGGAGGTTTTCAGGACTTGCAAGGCTCTGAGCAGCCTGATCCACCTATGAATGCTTTGCCCAGGAGGTTGGACTAGATGACGTCCAGAGGGGGGGGTATCCCACCTGCCTGTCCCCAAGGCTCTAAAGGGAGATGSTGTAAAAGGCTCTGGTGTATTCCTGGCACCCAGGCACTGGAGGCTGAGTCAGGACCCGTGTTTGCTGCAGAGCAGTTGGAGCAGGGAAGAACCTGACTCCATTACATGTGTAGTGGGAAGTCTGACATAGTAGAGCAGCACAAGCAGAGTGGTAATGTTGGGCTTGTTAAAAATCTGGATGGATAAAATTCTGGGGGTTCGGCAGGCTCGTATTATTTTTCCTGTAATTGCCAAGGAACAGTTAAGTCACAGCTTGGTGACAAGGCTTGGTCATTTTTTAAAAACACATGCTACCTTAGCAAGTCAGTTAAGTGACATCCCTGTTCTCACACACACAGAAGATGCAAAATACCATGCAGAAGCCCATGGAAAATGACATTCAAAAAGAAAAACTACCTTCAGCTGACACAAACCACAARATGTGAAATACAGTTCATATAAACAAGCAGTTCAGAAGCCCAGAACTTAAACTAAACAAGGAAAAATATGTCTCAGAATAAGCACTGCTAAGAGAAGGTGAGAATTTGTGACTCTTGGCCCCACATTGCTTGCACAGCTAACCCTGAGATGAAGCAGCAGCAAGAATGTTGAGGTGGAATGTGAGCTGCATATATTTATGTCTTCATTTAATACCCCAAGAAACAAARCTCTTTCAGGCAATTTCAAACAGGTCTTGTGAATCTTSTTGTCACTTCCCACTCACAAAACTGGGCAACACAAAGACACCAGCCCTAAAATTTTTTGTTTGTTTGTTTGCTTGTTTTTYCTTTAGCATGGACTMAAATAGTATTTTTTTTTCAAGTTGTCACATATTCAATTTTTCAACCACCTTGTTAATTTAAATGCCATGGCCATTTGCAATCATAGAAATTGTTGGTCTTCCTTTGCATTTAACACCATTGCAAAGGTTATTAAGGAAAAATATATAGTCCTTTAATTGACTGTAACACTTTTTGATGGAATCAKCTCATAAAGGTGGTAGGAAACCTTGAAATGGCTGCACAAGATCKAGCATTGCACATGAGTTTGAGGAGAGGTGGTACAAACATCTTTTGTTAAAATGGTGTCCAGGGGAGGGAACAGCTGTTTGGAGGGAACAGCACCAAAAACACGTGGATCCCAACAATGTAAAACAGAGAATGGATGTAAAAGCAGTATTAAATCACTGCCTAAGGTCCCAAGGTCCCAAATATTTAAAATTAAGTTTAAAAATTAGAATGGTTGAATATATACATTCAGGCAGATCAGTACTTGGCTGCATGTTGTAATGAAGATACACCAAGTCAAGACTTAACAACATTCTGTGGCTTGTGATTTTTAATTCAATGCTGTGCACATCCCTTTGTGAGCTGAGGATGAGTCCTCGTTTTTTAACTGCTTTTGAAAAACCAAAGAGGGAGAAAGCTTCCATTCTTACAAATATATCTGACAAAGGTACAGCTAGCCTAGCAACAGGCACTTTATGAACCATTTCAAAGCACAAAAGCTTTTTGTCTGGTATACATGCATCARAAGATGTCTGGATACATGATGAAGTCAGAAAAGAAGAATGGTCATTCATAATACACACTGAACAAAGTGTTTCTTCGTGTCTCCATGTCTGTGTTAGCACATACTGGGTGTCATTTGGGGTTCACTATTATTTGATGTCTTATCATTACAAATAGGTGTGCAAACTGCATGAAAGCAAAATAAAACACAGACTAAATCAGATCAAATCAATCTCATTTTGCATCCTTTTTCTGCTCACATTTTCCCGGGGCAATTATAGTTAGCCCAAATCCTGTGCAAGGAATTTTTAGTTGAAAAAAATAGCATTGGAAATTAATAACTGCAAATATTCTAGAATATCAACACTTAAAAAAAAAAGCTTTTGTTTTACTGCCTTGCCAAAAGAAGGTTGAAAAACTAATCCAGTGATTCACCCTGATGCTTGAACCCTGGGTATGCTCTGTGGATGGAGAGCACATAAAAAAGATGACAGTTTATCTCAGCATGTATTCCCAACACAGCAGGTTCCACAGGTACATTTCTTGTTGAGCATTCCAGCCCTGACACCACAGTTTTAAATCATGATCTTTTATAGGATGGAAATTCCTATGTCTACTGAGTAACTGGGGAAATGCATTTTCAATTGCATGTCCTGTCCCAGCTTCATTACACAAAGAAGGGCACTGCAGCCACTGCCCATTGTGTTGGCAAGTGCCACAAAGTCCAGTTCAGCTGGAGATTTTTAGTCTTGATAAAGTAACAAAATAGTGACTTATTTGAAAAGTGGGACTGCTGGACAGGATCAGTTGGTTGGAGAGCTCTGATGTGGTTGCTAATTATTTCAATTAGTTTTAGGTCATGCCTGGGAAAATTCTTTCTTTCAAAAAGAAGGCCTGGCTCTGCTTCAGAGGCTGTGGCTTGTTTCTCTAGGCCTTGTTTTCCTGTTTCACCCACCTGCAACAACTGTTTGCAATCTGGAATATGTCAGTCCACAATTTCTGTGGGAAAACCAGTGTCTCAGACTGGTTTTGCATTTCCTTATACATCAGGAGAAGCACAGRGTGGYTGACCATGTCACAACAGTGGCTATTGCTGGGCAGAGCGGGCATACTTCCAGCATCACTTCACCTGTCCTTTTCAAAATTTGTTATACAGCCTCAAAATGAACAAGTTTATGCTGAGAGCATGTACAGCCTGTTCTTTTCACAGATTTTGAAAACATTTTTTCCTAGATGCTTTTTATTATTCTTTTTGGTCACAATCTTGTTTCTATGCAGACTGGACACAAAATGAGCTTTCCTCATTGACTCAAGAAAACATCAAATCAGGTCCTGACTGCACAAAAAGACAAAGAAAGACTTTCTATCCTGTTATTCTTAGGCATACAAAATATTTTCTTTCTAACTGGACTGCTCTTATAACACATCATTCTTATAAATTCTCTTATGTTGCTACTGCAGTAATTTGCACTTACAATTTGTTTCCCATCTTTTGCTCTCTGACAGCCATACAGCCATAAAAAACCTTGAACACTTTGTCAGATATCTTCTCTAGGAGGTCAAGCCCCATCCGGTTTGGGCACTGTAAAACTCTGACTAGGATAATTGATTTTCATGAAGATAGAAAGAAGGAATTAATGTGTACTGCTTTTTGTACAGTGATTATGCATGGATGCTCTTTTAAAATGAATTGTTTATGCTGAGCTTTTTGCTTTCCACACAGTGAACTCCATCTGAGAGAGGTCAAATAATCTCCTTGACAACACAGCATTAATGGCCAGATCATTTTATCACAGCTGAAATTATGCTAAATAGTGAAATACATACAGCTAAGGCACGTGGAGGTTCTGTGGATTTTCTAAGTACCTGTAATACATTGAAACCTGCATCCTCTGCAACTCATATAGGCTGAAGGCAGCAGGTCCCAGAAGCTTTAATCTTGCTTCACAAGGCATTTTCACAACAGCAGAACCAAAAAATCCACGGACTTTGAGGCAGCATATTCAAGGTTGAGACAGAAGTGGATGTGAACAGAGATAAAATAGTTTTAGGCACCACTTCTCTTATCTTTCAAAAGAAAAAAAAGTGCAGCAGCTATCTGTCAGAATTCCCCTCTCTGTTCTGATGGTGATGCAGATCAAGGACATCCCACTTGGCCCTGCAGAGCTGGGAAGGTGTCTTCATTCACAATGAATCTCTCTGTTTGAAAAAGGCATTGTCTCTTTCCAGAAGTGTCATTCGGTTTTATGAGACCCCAGAAAAAAGAAACAGCCATTTTTCTTTGCATCAAGGTTTCATTAGGTTGAGGTTATAGCAAGAATTAAAGGCATTCTTTTTAAACCATTGTTTGAACACCAGACAACAGCAGCAAAAATCTCTGGGTACTACCAAAAGGGTTCAAAATAAAGATGAACCCTGTGGATGTGTAACTGGGCACAGTGCTGCTGACATGATTGCCTAAAAGCTGCTCAGAGCTGGAGCAGAGCCAGTAACCTTCATACATCTGAATTTCTGTGACTCTTTACCTTTGCTGGGAGTCTGTAGTGATGAAATAAACAGAGGACTTGGGCTTTTTTCCCTTGTCACATCTCCACACAAGTTTGGTCCAAATTACAATGAGCTTGTGATGGATAGGAAGGCTGAGATCATGAAGACTCTAGCAAGCAGTGTGTGTGCTGGTCCCTTTCAGCAAATGTACTCCTCCAAAAGTCCCTGTCCCAAGAACATGTGAACACCTCAAGACCAGTCTTGTAGAGAACCTGAAGAGACCATTGGTCCTGGCACAGGACTCCTCACTCTCTTCCCCTGCTCCATCAGGAAGTTCCTCCAACAGGAAATGGTCCACCATAAGCTTCTCCAACATGAATCCTTCTCACAGACTGCAGTTCTTCACAAACTGCTCCAGCATCAGTCCCTTCCATGGGGTGCAGTCCTTCAGGAACAGGCTGCTCCAGCATGTCCCACCACCATGGGAATTCTCACATGGGGTGACAAGTCCTGCCAGTGAAACTGCTCCAGCCTGGGCTCCTCTCTCCATGGGGCCACAGATCCTTCCAGGAGCCTGCTCCAGCATGAGCTCCTCACAGGGTCACAGTCTCCTTCAGGCATCCACCTGCTGCACATGGGGTCCTCCATGGACACAGGTGCCTCTCTGCTCYAGTGAGCACCTCCATGRGCTGCAGGGGCACAGCTGCCTCACCATGGGCTGCACCACAGGCTGCAGGGGAGCCTCTGCTCTGGTGCCTGGAGTCCCTCCTCCACCTTCTTCTTCCCTGAATCAGGTGTCCATAGGTTTCTCTCACATATTCTCACCCCTCTCTTTCAGTTACTCTTGCACCACTTTCTTCCCCTATTAAATATGTTACCCCAGAGGTGCTACCACCAACACCCATGGGCTCAGCCAGCAGCAACTCTCTCAGAGCTGGCTGGCATTGGCTCTGTCAGACATGGGGGAAGCTCCAGCACCTCCCTCAGAAGCCACTCTTGTAGCCCCCTCTATTGACAAAAAGCCCCCCTGTTACCAAAATATTGCCAATACTCTGTCCTGGTTCCATGCATTATAATTTTTGTATACTATTATTATTAATATTGTTGCYGTTACTGTTTTGTTTTTTGTCTCATTGCTGTTTCCAGTAAATTGTTCTTATTTACCTGTAATCTCTGCTTTTTGTGCCTCCCATTGGAGGGGGGTTGAGAATGGTGGTGTGCTTTTAGCAGGAGTACTAAACTGGARWACACCATTCCTGAATTACAGCCTTTGCTCTCTTGGAACTGCAAATATCAGTTTGGGAAAAAGGATAAACCTAGATGAAGTTTTCTGAGCAGGTCATGACTGCACCAAAGAGATTTACAGAAGGGTCTAGAAATTGCTCCATGGCAGGTCTACATAGGCTACAGCTTCATTCTACTGACAGGAACAAACACATTAATCACAGGGGACTCATCACTCATTTAGCAAGCCAGTTATGGTAAACATATAATTACTTTCACAGAATAAACTATTTGAGAAAAGTGATTTCAGACCAAAGTGATAAAATAGTTTCAGAGGAATTTAAATGGCTAGTAAAAATCATCAGCAAAGTCTATTTCATGTTTATCATGGAAAAATAAATTGATTAGGATAGTTCTTTGTCTGAGTACAAAAAGGAGGTATCAGAATCAATTGACAGTAACCCCAGAGAAGTCTCCAGAATATAATTTTTATATTTGCTCTCATCACTGCATCAACATCATACCTAGGAAATGCAGATACTTCTGATGCTCTCAAAGCAAATAAGGAAAAGACAAAAGGCAAAGTAAGGTCCTACAGCAGACATCCTCCATGTCATTGCACTGAAGATTCCAGTCCAAAAATGCAGGAGAGGAAAGAG
>CADDXX010000619.1:7548-70695 GCA_902810485.1 Alauda arvensis
AAAAAGAAAAAGAAAAAGAAAAAGAAAAAGAAAAAGAAAAAGAAAAAGAAAAAGAAAAAGAAAAAGAAAAAGAAAAAGAAAAAGAAAAAGAAAACTGGGGTGGGTGAGAGGGGGGGACAGAACCCCAACATAAACAAAATCAAACACAGAAGATTTAGCAGCTTATCAGGACAATTTTTGAGGGAAAGGGGTATGTGCCTAAGAAGGCATGTAACTGTCCTCTCACAAATATATCTGCAATGAGAATCCYTGTTTCAGAGCAAAAAGGAATTCTCAGAGCAAAACAACTGTGCCATGTAGGTTATCATGATTTCTTTACTTCAGTGCAGTGATTTGTATCAGTGACAAATTGATTCCAGACAGGAGACATGCATGGCTATTGTGCCCTAAGGTTGTTACAAGAGCCAAGTTAATTATTAAAGAATTTGAGTTTAACTGATAGTAAAGAATTCCAAATGCCATGCAAAAATATTTGTGGATAAATTTGTTCATCTGATWATTGGGTTCATCTGATAACTGAGTTTTACAAGCATAACTTAGGCCAAACTCTCAAGCTCTATTGCCAAAATAGCAGAACATTTTACATCTGTTGCCATCTTCTGCCAAACATGAAAAGGATTAAAAATTTGCTGGGAAGATTTTCTTTTTTGTTTACTTCTTTGAATTAACTTAGAGCATTAACTGTGGCTCTTMATTTCTTCTTAAATAAGTAAGTGACTTCTTGGTATAACCTTATTATACCTGCTTACTTTTGAACCTAATACAAATAACAGATATAAATGAAATGTGCTCTAATCATGATCTATCAGATAGCTGACAGGCATGAAATTAAGAGAGCAGAGTGACAGTTTCACAGTTTCCATCTGATCACACTATTGGTAAGTATGTTGGAACTTCAATGAGTATTGAATTTCTCCCAGTTTTCTGGAGCACCTTTTGAGATGTCCTTTCACTGAGGAAGCTAGAGTAAAAACAAAATGCCAAAGGGCTAGGAAAAATTTTAAACTTCAGTTTAGCAAACCAAGTTCTGGAAATTTCTTGCACTGTTCCCTTGGCAATTATCAYTTCCAGATGAACTAACACCCAACACATCTTGGTCTGACATGACTTCAGTTGATTTTACATCAGAGGAACTCTGCAGAGAGAACTTATTCAATATTACTGCWAGTGAGATAAGAAGCCTGCCTCAGTGGACCTTAGTCAAACTTCAAGAGCAGCAAGATGTCTGCTTGGACTACAGCTAAATTGTTTTCATGATGGATTTTATTAATGGAATCAGTTTTCATGTCTAAGCATGATTTAACTAGGATCATGTTTGCAACTATCATCCAATTTAGTGATCACCAACCAATTTAGAAGTGCAGTATTGCACAGAATCATGGAATCATGGAATGGTTTGTGTTGGAAGGGATCTTACCATCTAGTTCCAACTCCTCTGCCATGGGCAGGGACATTTCCGCTGACCAGGTCACTCAAAGGCCCATCCAGCCTGGGTTGGAACACATCTAGGGATGTGGTATCCACAAGTTCTCTGGGCAATTTGATCCAGAGCCTCACCACCCTCACAATAAAGAATTTCTTCCTAACACCTAATCTAAACCAGCACTCTTTCTGTTTAAAGCCATTGCCTCTTGTCCTATCTCTGCATGCCTTTGTAAGAGTTTCCTGTATTTTAAGTGACAGACTGTGGATGAAAAAATTCAAACACAACTTACTAATTTTTCTATTTTTCTTGAATGATAAAGATCGTGTATCAGTAGGCTGGGGCAGACTCTTTTTTTCCACCCCAGACAAAGGTTATGGTTACAATATTTATATATATTGACATTGAGAACCTACACATATGTTTTGTATTCTCTGGAAAGCAGTCATTCGTATAAAAATTTGTTATATGTTTGCTCAGCATAAACAAAAATCTCCCACTGTAGCTAAGAGGTACATTTTCATTCTCAGTAGAAATGTCACAGAATTCAATAGCCAATACTGTGAGCAGTAGACTCTCCAAAATCATGGTTCATTAGGTAATTTTTCTGTTGTTCTGTTGGTGGGATTGGTTGGCAGTTTTCAAAATATATTATGGGTTCTCTAGCAATTATTTCTCTCTTCAGAGCTGCCAGACTCCAGCTTTCAACAGGTCCTAAATACATATCCCAAAATATTTTGCAATTAAGGAATTTTCTATTTTTATTTTTATTTTACCTGAAAGTCTGGAAAAACAACTTACAAGACATTCCTTGACTTGTTTTTTATTGTAGCATCACAGAAAACTGCCTTTGTATAGAAGGCAAAGCCTTCCTAAAGGGCTCTGGGAATATTCCAACATGGTCCAGTTGAGGAGTAATCAGAGGGCTGAAAGTGATTWAAGAGACAAACCTAGCTAAGGAGAAATAAAGGTTCTTGAGAGTAATTTTTGCTCGTCTGAAAGGGAAAAGACCTAACAAACACAAAAGTTGCGCTAAGAGAGATGGTGGAAAGAAAACCTAGCCACACTGTGAGGAGTGCAATTAAATGTCTGAGTATGCTCCAAGATTTTACCTTTCCAATTATCATTCAAGCAGATAATACTCGGAACTCCTGCTCACCAGAGGTCCCATTCACCTCACTATCTTATTTTCCTTATCTCTAGGCCAAGAAGGACRAAGATTTCCAAAAAACATACACGCTAACAAGGTCACAGGACAATCAGTGACAAGTGGGATAATCATTGTTTGCAAAATTGGATTTGAAGTAGCTGAAATTACTGTAGAAATGGCAAATCCATCTGTATCAACTCGTCTGTTTCATTCATTGAAAACCAGAAATTAAGTTTTTCAATTTCTTTAGTACAACGAGATTAAAAAAAATTCTTGCAATAATCACCCAGGTTATGAGGACAATTCTGTACCTGTCTGAGAAAGTAAAAGATTAGAAAGTCTGCAAGTAGACATCATCCTACAATGATTTGCTGCTTCCAGTTGTGACATCATGTATTAACCTGGATATAGGACAGTRAACTAATCTAATTTAAAATACCTGTATTTTATAATGCAAAAAAGTCAGAAAAAATACTGCAGATAAAGTGAATAAATCAGATTATCTATTTCTTCATCATTCGGTAAATTAATTTGACAAGAAAACATTCCTATTACTTCAAGAACTAAGGCATCCTTTAGTCTGAAGATGTATMAAGCATTTCCATAATGATTTCATGTGTGTGTATTTATATCCAACAATACTTTTAAACTAYTTGGGGTGTGTGAATAATTCTTAGAGAAAGGAAAAAAGTCAAAAAAGAAAGGTCCGGAGCTGAATGTAACCAGAAATACACAACAGTGGATTTATAGCCACTATTTCTATACCACACTGTAGKTACAGAAACTATTCAGGTAGAGAAGGGGTATTTCATGTAGATATCATGAAAGATGTCTCTGCTGCAAGAATGTCTTGAGCTGTTTTTTTTTGAAGGATGTATTTCTGAAAGAAAAGACCCGATTGGGTATTAGCCTTGTTAATGAGTATGTGATTAGAAAGYCAGACAGAAAACAAGCAAGAATCAAAGCTGGGCCTTTCCACAGTCAGAAAGTCAGTTCAAGCAGAGTGAGCACTAATTCAAATGCATTTTCTCCAACCACAGTGACATAGAAGAAAGATAGTTTTGACAATGAAATACTTGGTGTTTTCAGATGCATTTCCTCCTGTTTGTTTGGAGGTACGTACATGTGTAAAGTACAAAAGCAACTATCAAGAGAATAATGCTGTGACTTGTTCCTGCTGAGCTGCAGAACTGTCCTAGGGCCAGCCACCAGAGCAAGCTGAGCTGAGTTTCTCATGGGTGGATTGGTAAGAAATCGCTGTCAGTCTCACAGGTAAAATTTCATTCTCTGTGATTTCAAGGAAGAGCAATTCAATTGCCTGAGGCCATTGGTAGGGAGAACATAAGAAATACGTAAGAAGTTGTAAAAGCACTGGTTTTCTCCTTTAGCCTTAGAGTTTAGGCTTAAGCCAAGTCAAGTCCAACTCAAGGGTTTACCCAAAGCTAAGATGAATGTCAAGCAAGTACTAAGAACCAACTGGCACTATGAGAAGGTGATATCTCAGGAAGTCTTTGCACAGTCATATTGATCATGGTATTCAATGCAAAAGACAACAGTCAATTTTTTGGCAGCTTCAGATCCAAATTCTTTAGAGTAAGACCCTACTGATAACCAAATTCAAAAGGTTAAAGAGAAATAATGCCYAGTGAAAAGGAAGATTTCCATGAGAGCAGGAGCTCAGAAGACTGACAACCCCTTGTGGATAAAGCAGACAAAACTATATTCAACAGCCAAATGACCATAATCAGTTCAAAATCAAAGATTCATCTGCATGTACTATTTCATATTTTTAAATGTGCTGTACACAAAGTATATGATGCAGATGACAAAGATGAATGTTGATAGGATAGCTATTTCCTTTTTGTTTTTTTACATGGAGTCATGAAGAGGTTGCTTCAGAGAAAAAGGTAGACAGAGAGAGTTTTKCCATTTCTAAGAATGGAAACACAAGATAGCTACTGTAATTTTAAATGCTGAGCTTGGTTTGAATTCTCTATGCCTCTCCAATTTACATTTTTAATATTAAATAARACTCTTCTGCCTTCTAAATCAATTGTTATATGGCTTATTTTCTCCACCACACACAAAGAATATTAACCATATAAATTTCCATTCAAAAWTTTTATTAAGTCCCTACAGATATAAAAAGATAATAACCCCAGTTCTATGACCTTCTCATTCACAGATTCGTATTGTTCTCACAATTCTTACTGCATTAGGGAGCAATATAAGATCTTTCCTATAATTAAATTATCCAGTGGATAATTTAACATTCGTCTATTCCGCACATTTTCTTATTGGATACTTCTTCATTTATTAAAAAAATAACAACATTATAGTAGGAACTAATAGACTTGTATGACCCAAATTATATGAAATAGTTGGCAGATATTTTCTCTATGTTGTGTACTAATATCTTATCTTTAAAAAAAATGTAAAGGAATTTAGTTCATTTTTGCTAGGTATTCTGAAGACATCCAAGTAAAAAGACACATTGAATATTTGTTTGGTAGACACAGGCCTTTTAAAAATGTTATATTGAAATCTTGATAAAGTTAGTAAAAGATCTTAAAATAGATCTTTTGCTTACTTGGAATATACCCTCCAGACAGGTCACCTTAATAGGTCAAAAATATGAATTAGAATTTATAATAATTAGTTTTGGCCTACAAAACTCATACAGCTTTACAACACAAAACTGGCTGAAACAAAGAGTTTCMAATTCATTAACTTTGTAGGTTTAAAAAGGAAGTAATTGCAATTAGTTTTAAACTCATATAACCTAGATGTGCCTTTTTTYCCTCAGAAATAAAGGAAGCCGTGCTTCAGAAAGAGTTGCAAGAAAATTCCCTGTGCAAAAAGTTTTTGAGTTGGTAACATCCATGCTCCAACAACAGCCTGCTCTCCAACCTGCCAGGTAACCCAGCACAGATTTTCTGAGCATTTATGAAACCTGATAAACTAGGGAAAAATACTAAAGCCTCAAGATGCTTTATTTTTCAAGTTTCCCAGAACACTGTAATAAGGGCAGACTGTGTTTCATACACTGCATGGAAGTAACTTCCACTGCATTTAGGCAAGGTTTAGGGATGATCTCCATGTTTAACTTTCTGCTCATGTCTTTCCTCCATTAACACAGGGGAGCATTTTTTCACTTACAAACAGAACTATTTTTATAAAGAGACAGTCGTATAATACTAGACTCTCATATCTCTAGCACTCATAACTGTTGCAGAACCCARCATTTCCAGTGCATAAATGTAAATATAGGAATAAACTTTGGAGTTAATAATTRCAAATAAATCTATGTGAAAGTTAGTGCTTCAAAGATTGGGAGTAATATAGTAACTCCAATGAAGCCAGCATCTGARCAGAACATAATCCAACACCTGAGCAAAACAGAATTCTGCAAAAAGAAGAATTTGACAGTGTAATGAAATTGATTCAGCCAGAACAAACAAGGTTCCCCTGGGAAATAGAACTGTTGTAAACACATTGGTAAAAAGTTTTAGGATTTCTTTCTTGACTTCAGTAAATCCTAGATAATAGAGAGATTTCAAAACTGTCCTGAGCAGTAGGAGGTTTTTTATCTTTAGCCACAATTGTGACTTCTGSAGGCAATTTTAAACTTAATTCAAGAAATATATGAAAAATTACATAGAATGGAAAGGTCAAGAAATATTTTCCCACCAGGCAAAACACAAGAGTAAAGAGGAAAGGAGGTAGATGTAMATAACTAAATAAACCATTCAGGAGGGAATATAACAGACTAGCATCTTCTCTGAGTTATCATAACAACAGAAAAATAATTATTCCCAGGTGAAGAAGAAGGAAGGAGAATGAGCCACAGATGGAAAATGCATCATTTCATAAGCAAAAGACAAATCATTTGGGATTTAAAATACTGCTAGAGAGGTTTGATCTTGCATAGCACTGTGCGAGAGGCCATCAGGATGCATGACTTAAATTATTTTTCCTGGTTTTTYCTATCCATGAACTGACTTCATTCTGCTTGTCAGGATCCTGAGGATGCTGCCAACCCCCATGGGCCTGACCCAGCTTCCTCGGGGCTCTCCACATGCTCTGCCCCATGTCCAGCAGCAAAGGGCTGGTGGCCTGTGCTGGGGTCACCTGGGCTGCCTGCCCTACTCCCGCTGGCCCTGCCCATGCCCTGGTACCTGCCTTTCCTCAGACCTGCTCTTCAAACAGGGCCAGGCTTCCTACAGGAGGGCAAGTCAGGCCAAGTGCAAGCCAACAAACACAGCAACCCAGCCCAGCTCTCATCAGTGAAGTTCTACCTTTGGCCTCCAAACAGCTGGGATTTCAGTTTGGGCTTTATATTCCTTATACACCCAAAAGAACATGATGTTCACAGAGCTGGATGCACCTTCCCCACATCCCTGCATCCCAAAACAGTGCTGCCACTCCACACTGATTTTGGGAGCTCCTCACGAGTTCATGCAAGCAGGACACTTCAAATTTATCATATATTTCTGTTGCAGACTAGTCCTATCTTTCCTAGAAAGATGAAAACAAGTCTAGAGAAAGAGTGTATCACTCCAAACATAKGTACACTGGGTCAAAAATATACAGGATCAAAAACATGTCTGTAGCTGAATGGCCTCCTACCCAGAGGGCTGCAAAGCATGCAGGGCATCAGTAAGTTTCCTGATGCCTTAAATCTGAAACACCTAGACTTCCCTCCTAGTTTAATGTATTTTTTCTCTTTTTTTTTCCTTAAGTTATGATCTGATAATTAGATTTCTTTTTTTCCTCAAAACCCGTGACTAAATCTCTTTAATTTTAATGACGTTATTGGAGCTCTTCAATCATAGGGTTAAGCCTTTGCTGTAGCCCAAGGCATCTCATAATTACCTTCACAGAATGGCAATCAGAACATTCATAAAACATCAAACATTTAAGCATTGCAGTACTGATGCAGGACTCAAATCTCTACAAAMATACCTTAATACAATATATATTCCTAAGTGGTGTCTCTCCTGGGACCTACAAACTAACMCTGCAGTTCCTCAGAATCAGCACAACCCAAGGCAGCTCTGATCTGTCCCAAGATGTCAAAGAGATCCTGTAATTCCATCACAGTAGCAGTGAGGACTGTGCAAAAGAAGGCTTTTCAAATGAATGAGATGTTAAGGACATTATGTTGTGACTATTAAGGCAATGCTGGATTTTTTTTTTAAGTCTGGCATAAAAATGAAACAGACACATTTTGTTGTGCTTTCATTAAACCAGAAAAAGAACAAGAGAAAAACCAAGTAGTTTTTGTGTTTCACTCTGAGATGCAGGACTCTCTTTAGAATAAAGGATTTAGACCCCTAGAATCCCATCTTTATCAAATTCYGAAGTCTATTGCCATTGAAAGATTTGTCAAAACAGATTTGGAAAAAAGATTTTTTGCAACAAAATCTTTGTTTCTCTTCCTGATATTTACTTTATAAAAAATCCTMACTAGCTCTACACAATCTAGCAATTATGCCTAAAATATAACAGTGAGGTTCTGCCCTTGGGTATACAGGTATCTGTGGAAAAATAATWAAAAATTCCATAGCACTCAGGGGCAGTATGTTTTAAAATTACACTTACTGGTTTTAAGAGAAAGCCATCCTAATCTCTCCTTACTCTTCTGGTTGATGATGAGACAATCACTTCCCCCACTTAAATAATGACAATAACTGCAATTCTTTGCAAACAGCTGCAAGATCTGCTACTGCAACACACAATATTTGATTCAAGTATCAGAGCACTTCCCTCCAGATGCACACCTCCAGAAACCACAGTTCACACTGGGAGTACTTGGACATTAAAAAAATTGTCAGCACAGCTTGCAGAACAATGGGCAGCTCTGAAGATCCTARGCCTCCCAGGGGTTTTATGAGACCAAGGGACACAGAAGGGGTGTCAGTTTGTGCTTACCTGACACTCAGAGTAGGTGGTGATTTGCAGCACTTACACATAGGCAGGGACTGGGTTTGTAGGTTACATTTTGCTGTGCCTGGTGGGCAGAACAGGGTTTGAGTCTCCCTCAGTAAAATCTGTGACACTCTCAATGTTGATCAGCACAACACAGGGAGAGGGTGAGTGCAGCCAAGAAAATAGCCCTGGGAGTACAGGATTGGCTTGGAAGTTGCTGCTTCTGAAATGGTTCCCTGGGAGGCTGTCATTGCCAGCTCCCTTTCCCAGGCATTCTGCCCCAGTAAGTTCAGGAAGATATTGATCAGATCCCTGTGTTCCCACTTGTCAGGCTGCAGCATGGTGGCTGCCTGCCCTTGGTCCCAGGAAACCCTGCTCAGGCTCTGCTCACCCCTCTCACGATGTGTTGGGTGCCACAGAACGTGCTGGCCTTGTGCCAAGGGCTGGCAGCAGCAAGGCCAGACCTGGGGATGGATCCAACAGATACAGAGCAAGGTGAGAGGAAGCCCTCAGGCTTCTCTTGAAGYTCCAGGCTGACCCAGCTTCTCTGCTAGGTGTCTGTCAGACAGCAGCCAGCTGGGAGAGGATGCCCTTGGTGGCATGTTCAGTGCATTGGGAGGGGATAGTGTGCTACCCAGGGAAGGGCAGACYCTCAGCAAACCCAGCTGGGCTCCAGCTTACAGCTGTGCAAGGACAGCTCTTGGCCACTGCTCCTCTGCAAAGCAGCTAGAAAAGRGACCATGGTCTGTGCAGAGCCCATTATTTTCCATTTCTGACAGTGCATTGAGGCAGACAGCCATGTAGTGTTTTGGAATCTCTCTCCATTTGGGTGCCATGTTTCCTGACTGCTTCAAGGCTGCTTGCAGTAGTAGATAGCTTACAAGCCCTTGGTGGTGGCTGCATGTCCTTTATTCCCTCTGTCTACACTGAGATCAGCTCAGGTACYTGTGTCAAGACATTTGCTAAAACTGGATTTTTGAGTCATGCCAGATGGCTGCCCTTGTGTAGCTGATCCTTCTTGGACTTTGTTCAGATGGAACAGAGGGAAAATAYGATGTTATAGTCCATGGAGAAGGCACTGGCCTCATCAGAGCCATTAACTCTCTCTACTCACATCACATCTCCTTACAGCATCCTGCTAGAGACAGCCCCAATCTAAGCCCAGCAGGGCCACCTTTCGTGGTGTGAGGCCAAGGCTGAGGCTCAGTGACAGGTGGGGCAWTGTGTGCAACACAGGAGCCCTACTTGGACACCTTTGAAGGACTGRGAACAGCAGGGCACAGTCAGACTTGGCAGAAGTGGAATCTATGTTATATTCATGTTCAGGACCCCAGCATGCCTTATGTGCTGGTCCTCACTCAGATTTCCTGTGAYGAAGAAGCACCCCCTGGTCACCAGGCTAGAACCCAGACATGSATCAATGTGTCAGAAGCACAGCATGTGGGATGATCCAACAGSCCCACCAGCACACAGCTGCTCAGCCATGGGGGATCTGCAYCAGCACCTGGGCTGCTGTGAGAGGRGACAGCAYCTACAGCTGCCTCTCTGGCAGAACCTGCAGAGAGSAGACTGTGMTAAGATTCCARTRGGTGCCCAAGGKAGGGAGAGGAGAGGAAGCTGAGCRTAAGTCTTTATGATGTACTTTGAASTGTAAGTTTGGAAAGAYCTTAATGGCTTCTCTAAGCTCACCTTAACTATTGGGAAAGCTTATTCCAAAAAGAGAGCCCTGGGGGCTGTAAAGCAGGTGTYCACATTTATTGTTGTTTTTACAAAATAAATCATTGTCATGTAATGGCTCTGATTGGATCAGATGGAGGAGACATTACCCCCATTTTTAATATAGTTCTAATGTCAAATGACTCCTGGTTTCCATGAAAWACAGACAGGCGCTAGACTCAGAATTAAGTGCTGGGAATTGGAGTAGAAAAATAATATTTCAAATCATCCAGGTTTTCACTGATAAAGAAACTCCATTAATTGCAAAAGGAAACTTTCTAACAGTAGCAAAGGAATTTTTATTCATAAGCGAGTTCAGAGGATCACCCTTTCATCATCTGCATAGGTCAGTCCAGTGCTTGCTCTGAATTCCYTGGGGCAGTTTTAATTTTCAGTGAATGCAGAGTCGTTAGCACACCAGCCATGCAGTGGAGGACTGAATCCTGTATATTGAGCAGAATCAGCTAAACTGGAGGAGGAGTTTTTCCATTGATTTTTAAAATCTGAGGGTAAGTTGTGCAATAAAATGACTTCATCTTTCTCTTGCAATATGGGTGCTCCCTTGGCTTCAGCAATTAGATTGCTGGAGAAAATCTAATTACAAATTTAAAATTAACTAGCTGAATATTGTGCTACCATACAAATGAGTTCCTCATAATTTCAGTTACACCTGTTCAGTAATAAATATTAATGAGTTTTCAGCTCGGAAGAGACAAAAGCCTGCAGAACTGCTTTTTTCACTTACTAGTAAGATTTGGTTCTGCAGTACCACACAGTTTTGTAAAACCAAAACAGCATGCAGAATCATGGCTTCTGTGGTTGGAGAGTATTTTATATGGATAATATTTTATATGTGAGGATAGTTTTATATATTTGGGCAAAAATTATTTGAGAGATGAAGCCTAAAACCATTCCTACTACCGACAGTGGAAAGACCCTCACCTGGCTCCCACAGACCCAGCACAAGCTGCATGCAYTGGCAGAGCCCTGACCTTAAGGGAAATGGCAAAGTCTCACCTGATGAAATGAAGGTCACTRCTGAGCCATCCAGGGGTGCTTCTCTTGGAGCAATGTTTGTTCACSAAGGCAACTGSCTGCATTCTCTCTCTTYTGGCATTTAAYATTATTTTTRTTTTCTCCCAGTTCCAATCCCAGGRAAGCCATTTAGTTGYAATTCCTGGGCACCATAAGAAATCTAAATTACTGGGTAACTTCAGGTTCCTCACCATTARCAAGGCTCACTCTGGTTTTGCATGAGCTAAAACAAATTGGAAAAACAGCCCTAGAGGGAAGAATTGGTGCCAGTGAAAAACATGTCCAAGTGGCACCAGGAATAGCTTGTGTAAGCCTTCCCACCCATAGATTAGAACAGGAAGTCTATCCTCAGTGCCTCTCTCCATTTGCTATTCCTTTGTGTGAACAATATTGCTTATGGGCTCTGTGAAATACCAAAGTGAAATGAGGTGCMTCTCAGTCCAAGTGACACAGGCATCTTACCACAAACAACAGTAGCCTGGGGTATCACATATATTTGTCACAAAAAAGCTGAAATGGAAAGCAAAATTAACTTTTTTTTTTTTTTTTAATGAAGACTATTGTAACAGCCACTAAAAAAAATTATTAACCAGAAAATGCTAGCAAGTGTTAACAAAATATTTTCCAAAACTTAATATAAAAAGTATGGAATGCCATAACCCATTGAATTAGTCTTGAAGAAATCAAATATTTAAAAAAGAAAATTTTTGATTCAAAATAGTTATAAATTAATTTTTAAATTTTTTCTTTTATAATATCTCCAAAGCTTATCCCTGATGATTTTTGCTTGGTAAAATTAGATGAGCAGACTTATGTTCAAAATTTCTTATGCATCTTTATTCAATTTGGATCCAGAATACTACAGAAAAATAACCTTTTCACCATTGAATTATTTTCTAAAAGAAGCCCAAAAGTACAGAATAATATAAAAAATTTTCTTTTTTTAGAGCTCAACAAATTTCACTTAAAAATTATTTTAGGTCGGTAAGAAAATCCATTCTCGTTTTATATGAGTCATTTTAGGCAGAGATGTCTAAAGGTAAGCAGGTAATTTTGACTTCAAATGGTCTCTGGGAACAGTTCACGTATCAGTAGGGCCCAGAAGGGGAGGTGAAATCACAAATGCACGCCTCTTACTTGTATCTGCAATGGCACAAGATCCCTTCCATCCCCAGTGTGCCACTGTGATGTCACAGTAAGGAACCACCCTGTACAGGCTGGACAGAGTCGYTACTGGGCCAAGGGCTCCTTGTGAGAACAGCTCATACCTGTGTTCATGCACATCACAATAAATCATGAGTTCAGTTTTCCTGGGATCTTGCAGCTCAGTTATGGTGATCAGGCCCTCATGAACTGATAAATATCCTCACCAGAGCTGTRTGGTGGTGACCTCTGAATGATGAGCCAAGAAAACACAATCATACACTGCTTTTTATGTATGGTTGGTGGAGAGTGGCTCACCGTGCTTCTTCCCACTTCCCTGTTTTCTTCATCTCACTCCCACACCGCCTGTTCTTCTGGCAAGAACCTGCCATGCAGTCCTTTCAGACTCCCCAGGTTCTTCCTGGTTTTCCCTCCATTTCTAAATTACTCTGAATGGCAGCTTCTTCCTCCCARCCCAGTGGACTGTGTTGGCCACCAGACACCCGGCAGGCATTAAAGGGTATTTCCTTACCTGCAGCAGTAAGAGCCAGGAGGCAGAGGACAGCAAGAAAACTCAGCACTGACCTGTTGAAAACCTGGGAATGTGTCCCTCACTTCACAGAGGTGGGCTGTAGCCTGACAGGTCAGGGTGGAGTGACAAGGTGCATGTCCTACCCAAAGGGCTGAAAYAAATAAATGGCTGTGGTCAGCCAGGGACCACTTGAGGCAAAGTGAGCAGGGCTGCATGGAGGGGGCTGATTTATACTTTTCATTCACTGTCTTTGTCACAGATGGAAGTTACTGAAACTTTTTTCATCTTTTTTTTTCACTTACGTATCAGCCCGAGTGATACAGGTATCATTATCTGCAGGCAGTTTGACACGTGCCTTGCCAGCCTAAAAAGGAACTCTGTGAAGGAGAAGAGAGAAGAAATTTTTCTCATGGTTATTAACCACTGCACCCACCTACTCTCTTACCTCATTTCTATGCCAGTTTTCTCCCTAAAGATACAATTAATTGATTCATCTCTAATAAATCCMCAAGGTGACCTGTAGCTACAGGACAGCTTATTTACCTGAGARTGAAGGCTGTCTGAAAAATAAGGTTTCTTATCAGAAACTGGGGGTGAGATGAAGCAAATATGATACTGAAGAAAAAAGAATTAACATACTTGGGGCAACAGGAGCTTACAATTAAAGTTCTGTGYGCTATAAATAGCCACTTGTTTGAAAAGTTTCTTTTAAACTTGACTAACAAAGCCCAACTGTGTTGAAAGTATGCTGACCTATTTGCTGCARCTTTGGTTCACATAGTAAGTCCCATGATGAGTTTCAGTCTTCAGGCTAAACACTTTCTCATTTATTGTCTCTTGTTTTACCAGCTGGACTTCCATATTCACAAGTACATGACATGCAAATAATTAATGGCACTTTAAATATTCAGAAGCCACTTTCTGCACCTACTACCCTGTACAAGGTCATAAGAAATGTCTAAATAAAATTATTATATATTTTTGTAGCAAAGAAAGTAAGAGTGGCACTTTGGTATTTGAAATCTCAGGTTTTTTATCCTGAGTTTTGAGACTGGGAAGGTGTCTTCCTAGCAAATGGAAGCTGTGGTACTCACCTAATCTGAAAAATCTGAAGTAAAATCACCAGAAATCCAGGGGGCATTACGGTTACAGGCCTAGCTGCAGTTCTTCTGTCCACAGGGTCTGATACCTTGGACTGCCATGGAAGACAGCACAGTAACTGCATGGAAAAAGGCTCTTCTTCCCTGGAAAAGGAGCACTATTTTAAAGGTAGCAAGAAACCTTATAAATGGCTTTAAGGCAAGTAGAGCTCCGGCTTCCCAATAAATGCACCATGTGTTTTGTCAGTGACTTGCTGGAGCATGGTGAACAACCAGGGCTTCCCTGGATAGAGGCTCAGTGCTGCCATCTGTCCTGTATCCTCCACTATCCCAGGAGGGCTGCAGAGGGTGCCTCCAGGTGAGTGTCAGGACATGGTCTTTACTCTTCTCTGCACTGCTTGGGGCAGTGACAATGGCAATGATCCATCAATCACCCAAGTTCCCATCTCACCTGCCTTTTGGGAGCAGCCAGACCTCCTTGCACCCTGACACACAGCTCAGCAGTGCCACARAAAGGTGGTACCATAGGTGGTGAGGTGGCTGACCACAAGCAAATAGGGGATCTTGGTTTCTAGGGTGAAGGAGATCAGAGCTCTGGTGCCAGGCTCACAGTGGGACTCATCCGTGAGCCAAGCAAGGCTTCAGCCACCTGTGTCTCAATTACATCTACTCTGTGGGGTTGTTTGGGCGCCCATTATGCCCCCCACACCAGCTGCCATGTACTCCTTCCTTGCATGCCATGTATTCCTTCCCTGAGTGCCTACCCGTGTCYGCAGGAGCCAATCCACCCAGGACAYATTCATGAGCTCTGCTGCAAAACCCACGTGCCTTAAAAGCTGCTGTGGTGTGACAGTCAGCACAGATATGCCTGAATGGCTGTGAGCATCTGGCTTTTAGGTGATAGTGCAAGTGAGAAYATGACTTAATTTGGAAGGAAATCAGAGGCATCAAGKAGAAAATTATTGACGTAAAAAGACTTATTACTGCCAGTGATGAAACATTCATGAAAAAARACTTAAACATCAATGTGTCAAGCTTTTCTGCTAATCTAGGACACACCATTAGGATTTGCTGTAAACAGATGTCAGCTTTTCTATCAACARTTTTCCTCTGTAATTATTGGTAGCACATCCACGATCAAATATTAATATGCCAGATACCAGGGCAAAATGAAAGTTCAGTTATAACTGCACAGGAATTTTCCTACAGTCTTCCRAAAAGGAAACCAAGAGGCAGGATGTGCCCAGAATCAACAGGGGGTCTTGTTAAAATAGTTTTTATAGAGATTCCCTGAATTCTTGTGTTTATGATTTCTTAAGTAACAGTCAGAAGCTTCATATTGATGTCACATCAGGCTCACTAGAGGCCCCATCAGCAAAAAGCAAAATCCAGAATTCTTCAATATGTTGAGGAGTGAACTGGAGAAGACAGAGAAGAGGGGTCTGAAAAAGTCTCCCTCTGTTCTGCAGAAGTTCACATAGTAAGTGAAGTTCTGCAGAAAAGCTTCCTTCAGCAAAGAAACAGGAAAAAAAGAAGATCAAAGCTTGTTCCTTCCATAACTTTTGGTGGTAAACCTTGGTTTTGCCCAAAATAAATTAACAGCAAATCATTAGAGTTAATATAGATCAATTGCTAACAGCATCAGTTCAAATGACTTTTTAAACTCACCTGAAAATTCTCCTGAATTAATCTTATGCTTCCCCAGCATGTCTGCATGTTTACTTTGAAGTGAGGCATTACACAGATTTTGTGTGTCTGCACRTGTATTTTTTGGTAGTTTTCTCAGCATTTAAGTCACTGTTTACTGGCTGCTTAATCTCCTCAGCAAAACAAAAGTCAGCTGGGAGATTGAACAGCACTTTTGTTTTGGGATAAACCAATGAATTAAGAGTACAGGGCCATCTGAGAGGGGCTGCCAGTCAGTTTAACATTAGGAAGCACCACCTAATCCAGTTCCATGGATATCAGTGGTTCCCATTTGAGGACTTCAGAGAATCTGCTGCTGTAGTTTATTTCAGTGATCAATCACATCTTCTGGTAAAAACAGCAGTGCATCTTGGGCTCAACACAAGTCACAGAGAGCCAAGGAAGTAGTGTCACACTGTGTATGCTTTGTGATATGCTTTTGTGAAAGCATTTTTATATGGTCCAGCATTGTTAAGAGATTGATAATACAGAGTAATACACTAAAAATAATGAAATCCTTAAAATTCCAAGAGTTATAAAACATTTTGAGAGAAAAATAAAACTCTTACTTAACAGATGGAGTGGACAGAGCAAATTGGATAGTTACAAAATAATTTACTGCAACTTTTAAATCTATGATAAGTGCTGCCAGTGTTTAGAAAGATCTTCAGAGTAAGCAGAGAAATTAMATCAGGTCTAGGGTTTGAGGGATTTTTAAGGCAGTGTGAAAATTTTGCACCAACTTGCTGGAACAAGCAACTCTATACTGAACATATTCCATACAACTTGTAAGTGTATTAGCAATCAAAGTCTTTGTTGTAAGCCAAGCAATTAAAGATGTGAACTGAATAAAATGCACTCCAACACCTTTATGTTAATACCTGTGTGCTTGCCATTATCCATGGATATGAAAATTCAGGTCAATTTGAAAACCATCAAGACAAATCTCTGGTGAGACTTTGCATGTGGCAGAGTCACTAGTGGTAGCCAGGTCAGSATGTGGTGATCAAAATCTTTGTTTTTCCAGGGAATTACTATAAATACAGCTGTCAACTGCTGTAATGTTGCTGGCTTTAGGAAYATTTTTTTACTGTACTTATTAAAGACCTCTTACACAAACAGAAAATCACATTTCACATTATGGGGAAAAAAACTATTATTTTATGATGGCTGTTAAGAGACACAAAATTAATCCTTAAATTATATATATTGCTTATGTATGCACACTTATAAGGTAGGCTTACAGATGAACACTGTGGGGAATGAATTGCAGAAGAAAGTGTTTCGTAAGTTAAAGGTTACAAATTGAGTTGGTGCTCAGAATTAATTCATAAGCTAAGGAAAGAACTATCACTTCAGGTAATTCTAAGCAATTCAAACTGCGGCCTTCTGGAAATCTCTCCATTAACAGAACAATGRGAGAAGATTCCTGCTTGAAAATCTGTTGCAAGACCATGCAGTGACATGAGAAYATGAATAATTCACTTTAAATACTTGTACTGCCTCTTTAGATTAAAACAGATTTTAATTTCCCCCCCTCATCACAGTATCCTTGTTGTAAATATTCAAAGATACTTGATTGCCTTAGATCTGCATCCCCACATCTTGTTCCCTGCCATCATGGCAGTGGGTTAGGTCTCTTGTGGGAATGTTCTGTATTATGAATGACTGTGAYGTTTCAGATGCCCTGCGTGCTGGCAGGGCACTGGGATGCTGGTGTGGGAAGAACCTGGCTGCACTGCAAGGCAGGACTGACAGAACTGTACATTGCCCTGTCCCACTGGAGGCTGGCACTTCTCACTGTTGGCATTAAAGATGATTGTTTCTCTTGAATGGCTGCCTGCATCAACACCCTGAGTATACACAAGGCAGTTCCCTCCTCTATTGCATCAAATGTGCCATTGGAAAGCAAAAGGATTTTATGACTTTATTTAGAAAATGTCCTAGAGGAGAGGTGCATTCTTTGCTCACAGACAAGCGCCTGTAAGTCATAGGGTACTGAGTGGACAAGTGCCTCTGCATTTCTCAGCATCTTTGAYATACAAATACTGAGGAGCAGCACTGGGGTTTTCTAAGTGCCTYTACCAGCAGCAGACCTGGCTCTGAAGGCCTCCTCCAGTGGCTTTTTTTGATAGAGACCACCAGTTCCACTGACCCAGAACTCCATCCCCTCCTCTTCCCTTACACGAAGACAGCTGGCTGACCAAGGAGCCACTTCTCTGCATGTTGCAATAAGCAATTCCTCACTGAGCTAATAACATTTTGGGGTTTTTTCCCCTCTGGATTCCTCTAGTTGTTTTTTTTTACCTTACTCCATAACTCCATAAATTGGGTAGGTATACCTTGAGACACGGGCATAATCTGTTGTATGCAAGGTTGTCAAAGTCCTGCCAGGAGCAAATCAATGAGTGGCCAGGTCTTTGTTTATCTTTCTTTCAGGAGAAAAAAAAAGAAAGTAAAGTCAGGGTTTGGGTGTGAGGCCTGGATCACCTGCTGCTGGTAAAAAAAAACACTAATACCTTGTCTCTGGGAACACAATCCAATCCTAACTTTCTATCCAGACTTAACTCTGCTGGCTGTCTTGTTTGTAGTGAACAAAACCCAGCAGAGCACTGCTGCCGACACCAAGACATGCAGGGACACCTTTTGTGGTACTTTCACAACTGAGCAGGTGACAGAATAGCTTTGTAGGTGAGACAGTTTTGATGCACAGCTGCACTTGATTTCAAGGAACGCAACTTGCTGCACTGATATTTAGTGTTTAATCACCACCATCTGCTCAGTGCCACTGCAAAAGCCAGAGCATCCAAACYCACATCAATGACTGATCACCTTTGTAGAAAGGAACCTCCTGTATTTACTCTCTGCCTGGGAAAAGGTACTACAGCTTAAAACTCCCTGTTGCCTACATCCCATTTACAAAGGTGAGAGGGGGATTKTCAACTAGGACTAGTTTTACTAAACTAGTGAAGACAGGACAAGACTCTGAGCTTAGACTTCTTCCACGGTGCCATGGCAACAACTGTGTTCCCATGTGGAGCAAAAGCTGTTTCCTGGACACCTCTGACAAATGTAATGGCAAGTAAATAAAAACTAAAGACAATTGTTAGAAGTTTCATATCCAGTGTATCTATTGGCTGAAAGAAATCCTGCYGTGGTTAGAAGTGCAATTGACTCTAAGTTACAGAAATATTCAGCAGTGTGAGGTGCTGTAACAAGAATGAATACAAAACTGCACCAGTCAATATGAATGTTAATGATAGAAGAAATTACAAGAGAATAAGAAAAACAAGTCAAGCTTCAAAACTCAGTAAACCTAGCATCTTAGCTCTAAATGTTCAATTCCCCTGATTTCATCACCTTGCAACATTATCTCAGTTCAGCTTGCATGAATTTGCTAATCAATTAAAATATGAAGCAAAGCTATCATGGAAAAAGTTTTGGAGTTGAACTGAGAKGCTAAAGCAATTCTAATTTGAGGARATATTTTCTAAATACATACCAGTAATTGGAACAAATTTGCCTGAAATTTGGCTTACATTGGATAGTCTTCATAAGTTTGACTTATGCTTTAAGAACAATWACCTTTTTTATTTTTACTTTTTATSATGATTATACAACTCTTCTGTAGCTATCATTTCAGTCAAAATAATCTCAACATGAACACTGTTTGAAGAAGAAACATTTATAATTATATTAACCTGTAAACCTAATTTGTGGTCTCAGCTTTAGGAAACCTGGAAAGTAGAGCCTTTGTGATATGCAAGTGGTAATTTGCATTAACCCTGTGGGTCATCAGACTCTTTAACACTTCAGTTCACCAGACACAGCAACAACAGTGGCTTGAACAGCCTACTAATTTTTATAGCTCATGTTCTGTTAATTCACCTCCCTCCCCATGGTCATTGCCTTTACACACAGCAGTSACTCCTGCAGATGCTTAAATTAAGTAATTGGCAATCAATACAACCTTCAATATCTCTCTGATTTTAAATGTATTTTCTCACAACTCCTTCTGCATGGGCAGTGTCTCTAGTTGGGCCAGCCAAAGAGGGACATCATTTATTGTATTACATTTTGTCCTCCCATCAGTTTGAAAATGCAGGAAGAGGGAAGTGACTGACATGCACAGCAGCTCTCCAACAATCCTGTGGGCATTAGCACAGCTGTCACTGCTGATTTATAAGTGTTGGTATAGTTTCACAGCAGAGAGTTCCTAGGAAATGGCAAAACACTGTCCAAAGCAGAGATGAAAACTCTCGACTAGCCAACCACATAATCCTTAAACTAAAAACCAGAAGTAATGAGAGTCCTCTCTCTGTAGTCAGCATACAAGTAGTGGTTCCAAAGGTGGTTCCTGTGTTAGTTTTTTTGGATGCAGAGGGAGTGATACTCTTRGCCTATTTACAAAAGCTTTTTGGCAGGGATCATCAAGCATCTTGAGGGAGCAGAGTATGTGTAACACATCAAATGAACACAGTTTCTCCAACAATGTGTGGCTTAACTGGGATACTCACTGAGCAAGCAGGATTCCTATCATAAACAGTACCAATGGTCCTATGGACTTCTATTACTAAATAGAGCCAGCACTAACCAGACAGTCAAAACAAGAACTTTGCTCCAGACTGTTTCTTCACTTGGCATCTGTGAATTTGATATAAGTGTATGATGAAACCATATGAAAATCCTGGGAMATCTAGCTTATGTTTGGGTTTTACCAGAAAGTATCACACCTGGCCTCCTGGTGAAGGCACTGTGAATAATGCAACAGGAGCACCTGAGGACTCCAGGTAATGTGCAACTGTTGCTTTGCCTGGTACTTTAATTTGGTTTTGTGTCATTTTCTGACACCCACTAGCAGGATAAAGCAGGATAAACATCAAACAAATGTTGAAGGGGGGTGCATGAGATTTGCAGACCTGAAAAATATTTTTTTAAAATCACATGGGATTCTTGTGTGTACTTATAATGGTACRTAAACCTCTCTAAAAATTAAAAATGCAATGCATTATGTATTGAAACATAGATGACTTTAACTGGCAGTGTGACTAATTGCCACTCTCTGGCAGTTTTGCACTGCTGAGTCAAGAGAATACAAGAGGTGATTTTCTTCCCACTACCCTCCCTGAGCTTGCAGAGAAGCAGTATATCTGTCTGTGCAGGGCAGGCTCTGTGAAAACAAGGAGCAACAGTGCTGGGTTCATCTAATCAGGATGTGACTGACAAGCTGCTCTGCTGAAGGCGGGTTCTGCTGTCACTGGTGATATTGGCACTGCAGATCTGGCTGYAGCAAGTCTCTGTTTGAGATCCTCCCTAGCAGAGCTTCTACTGCACTTTGGCTGTTTGGGGTTTGACTGCTGAGATGTCAGTACCTCCCAGGCTAAAGTGTTGGAACCCTGGATTTCTGCTTTCCACAGACCAACCCTGCTCTGCCCTGCTGGGTTCAGGCCTGGGYATGCAGACCTTGTGGCAGGACCATCACTGCACGTGCCCAGAGCCATGCTGAATGCACCAAGCAGTGCCTTGCTCTCAGCAAGGAAGAAGTAAGCTACTATCCTAGGTTGCAATGTAAGATGTGTCCAAAGTATGTAGTCTATTACCATCTTCATGGGCTGTTGGAACCAGGTGGGGCAGTGTTTTCCCTGCCCCCTCCCTCAGGACTATCTGCTGTTAATGGCCCATCAATGCCCTGGCTAATGACTCACAGGTAACTCCCTGCGGGAGCTGTCTCTGCTTAATGGGCAATCAAGGACCCATTGTATGACTCATGGAATGATATCAGCCCATTGTGAGATGCTCTGTCCAGTGGGGAGGAGCCAAGCATTCCCACCTGGATATAATCTGCAGTTTGGGACAGCACAGGCACCGACTGGATTCCCAGAGGACAGGAGCTGCCAGATCTTTCTACAGGATCATTGCTTCAACAAGACCACTTCATCTGGACTGCTACCACCACCCTAACAGACGGGGTGTCAGGTTGTATTCTGACTCTGTCGAGGGTCTTTTTTACTGTTGTATTTATTTTATTGTTTGTTAGAAATCCTCGGCCCCTCTCCCCTCCTGCGTCTGCGGTCCCAGCTCGGTGTGTGTGGGATCTGCCGTGTGCTTCCACTGCGGGAAAGACACAGACAGTGCCGTGAGTGCATGTGAGCTTGCAGGGTAGAGAAGGGTGAGATTCTAACAGCAGTAAAGGGTTTCTCGGGGTAAGGATCAGGGAAACTGGCTTCTAGCAGAACAGCACTTCATTGTGAGCTGCAGGCTGAAAGCGTGGAACAAGGAGTTGCATCCATTTTTAAAACTTCCCCAAGGGCAGGGATAACTTGGAACTGTCCAATAAGGCACAGACAACGGGGGAGTGACATACTGACGACAACAAATAACTTTTAGGCTTCTGTGCATACAAAAATCCTCATTTAAACTTCCCGCTCGCCCCAGGGGAGCAGAGCCCAAGGTGCCAGCACCCTGGGCGCCCACAATTGTTTTCCTGATTAGCTGTATTTCTGACTTAGAGTCTCTCACTGGTTTTGTTTTCAAACCAGTACAACTCCTTTTGAGCACACAGCTGGTCTCCTTGTTATCTGCTGTTACGTGGAGTACTTGTCCACATTCATCACTCAATAATTTCTCATTTTAACTACAAAACCTACGTGTAATTCTTTGACCAACCTGCTTGCAAAATGCAGTATTTCTAGACTAGAGTATTTTAGGTGCCAGTGGGCTTCCAGTTTTAAGAGTCTGGGATGAACCACAGACAGGTAAGAACACATTGTTCGTACACAGTAAATAACCAAGAGAGAAGAAGGTTGTGAATGTTCACCAAATACAGCCTGACAGCTCTGCAGGTCTTTCTTTGTTCTCTTTTAACTAATAAAAAAATTATCCTGCCCAAATTTCAGCACCTAACTAATACAATATCTAGCATAAATATCTATTATACCTATGTGAGAAATCCTTGAATAAGAGATTTATAAATTAAGAGGGTAACCTAATCTTATCTGTATGTGTCCTCATCTCATTAATGCAGAACAATAATTTCAGCCCTACATTTTCAGCTGGGGAGGTTTCTTAAGCTAAAGARAAAATAATTCACAGAAAATGAGAAGCCTTTACTTTTACAGTGGAGCACAGAGTGGTACTCCTTTCTAAACTGATTGCTTTGGGAAAAAAAAATGTATACAAAGTGCATTACCATCCACTAATCCTGCAGGGCACCTAGCTGGAACAGCTGGTTATACCTAGCAGGGAGATCTGCTGCCTTGGAAAAGACTGGGTTGAGTTTTTCCCAAGCTCTAGTATGTATTTCCAGCTCCGGAATAACTGGAATAGTGTGCTTCAAATTCTCAGACCAGTGGAGTCTTGCTGGGCTTCTAGTTCCTTGTGTATGCTTCTGGCTCCTGAGATCCTGCACAGCATGAAGCAAACACTGCAAACAAACTCARCCAGAGCTTTTGAAAATATTAACCCAGCACTTTATTCCAGCTTTAGAATAGCTCATTGGATCAKCCTTTCCCTGTTCAGAACACTTCTGCAGCATTTTTGGCACATCTGAGGTGTCACCCAAGGAAGAGTGAGGAAACACTAAACAGCCCCTGGGATGTTTTACATCCCTGTGAATGTGAAAACATGATAATGTAAATATTTTTCTGCAATGTATGTCTGATGTAGTTTATGTGATGATAGGGGTGACACATTTTCTTGGAACTTTTTCCAGATTAACTCTAATTTTTATTCATATCTTCAACAGAAATACACTATTTATATTCATAGACTTCAAGTGAAAAATGAAATGGTATATTTATGTTATGCCTGTGTCATTCATACCTCCCAGGTAACAAGTTTTACCTGATTAGRCTATATTCATTGAATCTAGATTGGTGGAATTTAGATTTGCCAAATTGGAATTATAATCCATGAGGGTCTTTATCTTCAGTACTTTGTTTTATAACTTCATCCTCAGGAGCATGTTTAAGCAAGGAGAATAACTGTCATAGATAAAATAAAAGATAACCAAATCCAGCACCAAACTTCTCAAAATCAAGGGTCAGCTTTGAGCAGTTGAAGCAACATTACAGAGAGCATTGCTGTTCAGGAACCCTTGGGACACAACTCAGGGGCCCTGCAGTGCCAACATGGAGGAAAAATCATCTGATATTTGCTGAGAAAGGCAGAAGGTTTGCCCTCTCTGAGATATGCTCCTATAGGAGTTTTGAACCAAGATGCGCTTTCCCAGACATCAAAACTGGGCTGTGTTATACATCTGTGTCTCAGTCACTGCAGGGATTCACCTTTACTCTGCAGCTCTGCCACCAGATCTCCCTTCCCTCAGAAAATAAAGAAATTGTGCCAGGAACACGCTGGTGTCATGATTTAAGAAGGGTATTCTCCAGTTCAGTACCCCCACTAAAACCAGGCCCACTGCTTGTTCCAGTTGGAAGCACAAAAGCTGAAGGTCATGGGTTGAAATAAGGAGATTGTACTGGGAACACCAATGAGATAAGAAAATGAACAGTGTCAATATTAATAAGAGAAGGAACAYCCTTCTCCCTGGAAGCTACAGCGAGCCCCCTTCCCCTGTCATGGTAATTGATGAGGTCATACAAAAAAAAATCTGGTCCTGGCCACACCCCCACAGTCAGGTCCTTTCCTGGCCACTAAAACAAAAATAAAATAAATTAACCCTGTCCTGGCTGAAACCAGGACAACAGGAAGCAAAAGTTTTGTTAGAGAAGAGCAAAGACAGGACCACTACTGCAAGCAGACAAGAGCTGTTGAGGTSCAAATGAGCCCTGAGTGAGGGCAGCTGGCCTGAGCCTAGCTGGGATGGCTCAGCTATTTCCCAGCTGTGCCTGGTGGAGCAGCAATTMGGCTTCACTGGCTCAGTTTGCTCTTTCTTTGCTCTGGTTCCTACCTAAGCATTGCCTCTGGCAAGGATGGAGTTGATGATGGTTGTAAGATGGGCCTCTGCTGTACAGTGCGATGGAGAAGGTGATAGCCATGGAGTCTGAAGGATTGGGGAAGACAGAGGGGAACAGCCCAGTCTGTAATAGCATCAGGAGGGATTCAGTGGCTGAAGAGAAGTTGTGTCCCTGTGACTCTGCAATTCTTCCCTTTGTCTTCAAGAAAGAGAAGGTAATCACTGCTTGCTGCTATGTTCCTTATTTAAAACACTCAAGTCAAAGCTGAAAATAATTTTCTCTGWCTGCAGTAAATTCATGTTGTTCGTCCCTATGGCTGTTGGTACTTTGTAGTTTTAGATGCCAGCACTAGTGGTTTGCAAGGTTCAATAATGTAGAAGGGGGCTCTGTTTTTGGTAGCTGCCTGATCTCTCACAGGATGAACTTACAAATGTAGATGATAAACAGTTGAGGGATCCAGAGATTTTCTRCTGCTGCAGGGCAAAAACTGATTCCTTTCAGGCTTTACTAGCAATAGAGATAGAATAAATAGACTGTACCCAGAACAAATCATCTTGGATTTATAGGTAGGAATTGGGATTTGATAACAAATCAAGGGTTTTAAGAATATTRTATTTTTCTCAAAAACATCCAAACAAACCCAAATCAAAAACTGTCTGATAGGGTGGTAAGAAGTACTCCTCTGAGTCTGACATTCTTGAAACCAAAGCCACGTGGGAGCTCTTATAGCTGTGAACATTTAATGGTGCAAAAGCCAAGAGACTGCTCTGATTTACACTACTGTAGTAATCAGGTCTGAACCTTCTTAATACTCCCAGGACAGTCAAAGAGTACTGGGTTTTAGCTCCTTTCTATTTTGAATATGGRTATTTGCAGTGCAGGTACTTCAGTGATGGTTCAGTTTGCACCAAAGTGGCTGGGGAGTAGCCTTTTCAGTGGACTCTTCTGTGGTTTTGCTATCTTTATTTAAAAGAGCTGCAGCTCACAACTGGTGGATCTGGCAATGCCTGAGGCTTCACCTGATGTTAGTTTTCCCAAGAGCACAGCAGAAGTGCAGTMTGAAGAACATTTTCTCACAGTTTTTGACTGAGTGTCTTCTGGGGTTTGGCTTATTTTTGGGCAGCAGGGAGAAGAGTAGGAAGAACTGAAAGGATGCTTGTGACTTAAAAGGGAATAATTTAATTTATAACACCTGGAAAGCAATTTAATTTATAACTCTGGAAAGCAACAGCTCTGCATGCAGGGTGCTGTTTTTTCCCCCTTGCCATTTCAATAGAATTCATTGTGAGCTGCATCTTGGTTGTAAGCTGGAGGCAGGGTGCTTAGACAGCCCAGCTGGGCTTTTGCAAAGGAAGACTTTCTGCTGAAGAGTTGTCTGATGCTGTGGGGCCCAGGTGAAAAGGAGACCTTCAAACTACTTCATTTTGTCTAACTGAGTTGGGCATTGCAAATGCTACTGACTTCCCCAGGCTTTGGTCTGATACTGCCTTGAGATGCCTCCCTCCCTCCTAGGAGTGTCTATAGGACAGTGATCCGGCCTCTTGGAAGAGAAGCTGCTTGAGGCAGGTGCTTGACTGAAAAGTGGTCTTAGTTTCATTCTACATTAACAAAGTGTATGTCTGTCAGTTTACCACTGAAACACAAAACTGTCAATGTAGAGGTTGGAGTAGAAATTGAGGCTTTTATTCAGATTTTATACTTTCTTTATCTTGTTTATAGAGACTTTCTCAAAAACTGAAAGCATTTTAGGGTTTTGGGGTTTTTTGGGTTTTTTTTGGGTGGTTTTTTTTTTGTTTGTTTTTTTTTGTTTGTTTTTTTTTAATTGCCATCCCTCTTACATAGTCCTGAACCACTTCCACAGGAGTGACTGGGTCCAGGAGCCCTGACTGAGGTAGAGGCAGCTGGAAGAGAGATCCTCACTGTCACTAGTGATGGAATATGTGTGTATGACATAGTGAGCCACCAGCTGGGTGGCTGTGCCGCTCTTGGGAACAAAAGGGAAAAATAAATCTGAGTTAAGCTCTCCATGCCAAATACAAATAGGTATATGAAAATTGTGCCAGCAATTTTGTAACTTTGGCAGCTGGCACTCTTGGATACTGCCTCCTTCCCAACACTTCCCTGCGCTGATGGTCAGGAGCTGCTCCAGTGAAAAGGAAGGCAAAGACTTTCCATGACTAAAGAGCAATAAAGACAAGGGCTGAAAAGCTGTTGTTTCCTCCTCTATGAAGTCAGGAAGTTAAGGTGAAGGAGATTTATTGGAAAGTTGGTGCAGTAATTCAAAGACAGGAGAAAGGGCTGCCTGCCTCTTTCTAGCAGGCACTTCATTGATCAATGTGATTTTTTCATACTTGGCTATTTTTTAACTGTGTACAAAGGCTTATTTGTAGCATAAAGCCTTCCAATTGTCTAAACAGAAAAGTTTTTAATCTTAAGACACTTCCAAAGATTCATGGAGTGGTTGAGGTTGGACTTCTGGAGGTCATTTTATCCAACATTCCCTCTTCCCTCAAGCAGTGCCACCCAGAACCAGTTACTTGTACAGCTTTTAATATCTCTGGAGATGGAGACTTCACAACCTTTTTGGGCAGCTTCTGTCAGCACTTGGAGACTCTCATAATAAGGGAATTTTTCMTGATGTTCTGAGGGAATCTTCTGTGTTTCAGCTTGTGCCCATTGATCTTCGTGTTGTCGCTGAGTATCAGTGGAAACAACCCGGCTCTGTCCTTTTGGACCCTCCCATCAGGTATTTATGTACATTGGTGTCCTTCTCAAGGCTGAACAATCCCAGCATTTCCTTGTAGGAGAGTGYCATGGGTTAGCACAGCTTAGTTTTAGTTAAAGAGAAAACAGTTCCCTGTAAGGACCTGGAAAGTACAGCCACCTATCAGGAGCTAATTCTAAATATTGACACCTTGTTCAGCCAGTGAGAAAGTAAAATTCAGCTTTGTGAATTACCCATATCAAGCTGAGTTCCCTGGGAACTGCCTCTCTTCCCTCCCTGCCTCCAAAGAGGTAGGAAGCAGCCTGGCTCCCTCCTCTCGGGATGGTGATGCCTCCCAGGCTTGGTGACTCCCRGGCAGGGAGGGGGCAGGAAGATTTGCCCCAGCTCAGCCGGGATGGAATTCCAGTGGCTGCCGGTGGGGAAGGGGAAACCACAACTTTTAACATCCAGCTGATCCCCTGAGCCCCAACCCCAGAGCAGCTCTGAGCCCAAACTGAGCCACCCCAAATGAGACCGAGGGGTGAAGGGAAGGGGGGAATCCACCAGCTCAGCTACGGCATCTCAGCCACCGATCCTCCCCCCACCATGCGGCCTTGGAGTCTTTGAGAGCTGCCTCCRCTGCCTGGCTGAGATCCTGTGAGCATCTGCAAACCCGAGCTAGAGTTAACCCTTTCTTTGACAAAGTGAAACCTGCAGAACACTGATCTTCTCTAGAGTGAAAAGAAAGTCATAGTGGAGATATTTTTATTTAGGCTGCGTGAAGATACTGAGGTTTGTAAAAGGAATGTTGTATCTTAAGGGATGAAGAGATGAGAAGACGCTTTAAGCTGAAAATCTTTTGTGAATTTTGGCAACAGACTRTAATGTGCTAGAATATATGTTCAAATCATAGAAAATGTGAACTGGGGAAACAATTGTTTAGATTAGTGGTTTTGAGCAAAGGTATTTGTAATGGACTAAGTGGATGTTGATGTAGCAGTGATCTTGTAGTCTCCTGAGGTATTTGAGCAGAGTAGGAGAAGGTAATGAAATCCCTTGCACCAGTGCTTTGATGTGCTGAAATCCTTGCAGCCAGTGAAAAAGTGAGAGACATCTCTGCCCTTGAATGGGGTGAAAAACATCCTTTGCACCTGAACTGTTCATTTTAAAAAAACACCCCAGAATGCATAAAGTCCATGACCCAAATGCAACTGATGGGAAAAGCTGCATGATATGGGAGAACCACAGAGAGAGGTTCCCGAGTGGCTGCTTTTGTTAGAGCTAAGAGCCACAAGTAGACTGTTTCTTTCTTGTGGAGAGTTACCATAACCAGAAGAGACTTCTCTCTCTGAAGAGGCTGATGAAAGATTATTTTATAAGTGGTACAGACCTTGAGTTCTGAGTTTTGCCTTTATACAATGCTTATGAGAAAGAAAAGAAGCTGGTGGGAGAGGGGGAAGTGTTTTGAAAGTTTCATTTTGATTCTTTGAGGATTTTTCCCTTTTTTTTTTCTCTTTAGTGTGTGTGAATAAAACCATATCTTCTAAGTTTGAGCTTGCTTTGCTTCTCCTAATCCTATCTCACAGCAGAAAAACACTAAAACTACCACATTAATTGGTGTGTTGGCCAGGAAAGCAAAATTGGTGAATGTGAAACCACTACATCCTTTTGTGTTTCCACACAGTTGGAACTTAAAAGTTGGAACTGGAGCACACAGAGATGCTCCAGTCCTTTAATTATCTTGGGATTCCATGGTAGTACACAGTTAAAAAGCCACTATGGATGGCAACTCCAGCATCTGATTCAGATTRTGTRTGTGAGACATACAAACTAGGGAACMGTTMACTTATAAAAGGACTAGTAAAGAGAGCTTTAAATCAATGCAGACAAGAAGTGATTGTTTAGTAGACAGTAGAAGATTCTTCCCTGAAGTGGGATTAATTTTTTTGTATRRAATGTCTGAACTCTTCAGGCTATGCATTTGATGGATTTTTAGCTTAGGTTTTGTTTTTTGAATGAAGTGACTTTTCCCAGAAGTTGTTTGTATTAGGAAAGAAAGCCTGATGGTTGTTGATGTTYGGAGTGATGATTGTTTTGTCATTTAAATGTAGTTTGTATTTATATATTTTAATGGCATAGAGGAGTTCCTGAAAATGGGCTATAAGAAAATAGCTACTGGAAAAATTTGCTAAATTTAGCAAAATCTTAAATTATTATCATTCATTTCTTTAAGTTGCTTGGTTGAGCCTTCACCTAGTTGCTCACTGTATGGTTAAATGCTTACCCATGAAATATCCTGTAAATGATTGCTAACCCTGGACAGCAGTATGTCATTGTGATAAGAATAAAAATCTCTCAGAAGGATAGAAGTCATAATTACCATCTAACATCCATCTGTAGTTGCAGCATAAGAAAAAAAAACCGGAAATAAAAAAGATTCTGAGATTAATTTCTTAAGAAACTCTTTTAAGTGCCACCAATCTTGGAAAGAACACCAGGAGTATGAATGCACTACCAATGAGCAGGGGTTCATTAAGAGACATGAACACTCACAGGGCTTTTACAAAAGATGGGTGAAGGTGTGCAAAAAGCTGAGGGCTAAAGCACAACACAAGCAGGATTAGTCTTGTGTTCTTTAGACTTCTCTTGGTTCAACCTTTTTTTATCCCTGACATGGACATGTCTATACTGTGATATGAATCTTAATTTCTGGATGCTGGCAAAGGTAGAGTGTTTGAGAACCACAGTTTTAGAGTCTGAGCTGATTACAGCCCAGATGATGACTGCTGATTTAATCTTGTCATACATAGTTTTTGGTGTGGGCTTTTTGTATGCTTGGGGTTGTTTGTTTGTTTTGTTTTNTAGGAAAGAAAGCCTGATGGTTGTTGATGTTTGGAGTGATGATTGTTTTGTCATTTAAATGTAGTTTGTATTTATATATTTTAATGGCATAGAGGTGTTCCTGAAAATTTAATACCTAAGAAATTAATTTACCATTAAGAAGTCCAGTGCCCTTACAGGAARCCTGCAAACACAGATGGCAGGTTCTTAATGCCTGATCAGCCAGGACCCACAGCCAGACTGTAGGTCAGGTTTTAGAGTTCTTGCACAAAGAGCATCTCTGAGAAGTCTGTCCTTTTAATGCCATATCAGTGCCATTGATTTACCTTAAATTCAACTTGATATTTTTTTTCCTTTTTCTTAGAGATCCTCTTATTTTTCTTGTCTGCTGACAACAAAGGCAAATTTCTAGCCTGGAATGTATTGAACTATTCACTGGCAATCTAGTTGCTTGAAATTTGGCTTTTGCTGATGCCTTTGCAGAGACATTCGTTCTAAATCTGCTCAAGCCTATTGCAAATGTCATAGGGAGACAGTGGGCTGGCRAATCTATTCCTTGGCTCTGACTAAAGGTGTGTGCAGCACAGTACAGTGCTGGTGAAATACCAGTGGGAAGGAGGGGAGTCATTCCTAGGCACACACTTGGACTGGCACGGGGTGAGTGTGTTGTGCCCTTTGTGCACTGCAGGGGAGATGAAGTGGAAGGAGATGMCCATCTCTTCCCAAAACATTTTTTAGGGCTTCTTGGGGGAAAAGGGTGGCAGTAAGGAAACCTCTAGAAAAACTCACTATTTCAGCGCATGTTGAAACTCCTTGCTGTAATTCTAAAATGAGCAGTTTCGGTTATATTGACATGCATATTAAATTTGCCTCCACCCTGCCAAATCAAGGTGTTTGGGGAAATGAAAGGCAGTGAATTCCACGACAGATCCTGTGTTTATGTGTATGAAAAGATGGCAATGAATTCCATGACAGATCCTGTGTTTACGTGTATAAAAAAGATGGTTTGTGATAACACAAAAATGTTTTTTACAAGTCCGTGCCCACAGAGGCATAAATACTGATTGTGTTGACTTTTTTGTTTTTGTATTGCAGTAACTGAGGGATAAATTTTTAATGCAGATTCAGTTCCTATAGGCACTCTAAATACTGAGCAGAAGGCTAAACATAAATGTTTGCAGTCTTCAATCAAGAGACTTCAATGGGGATGTGGGAATAGGTAATTGGCCAAATTATTTACTGACTTTGATATGAATGCTTATTCAGTGCTTACTTCCCTGGAGCTAAAGCAGGAGATAATTGCCCCAGCCTTCAGTCTCTGTTCTTTCTCAAGCTCYAAGATAAGAGCACATTTTTAAGGTGATTATTACTTAATTACCGCCATTATGCTGCTAATACCCACCAGATAAACACAGCTTTCCTTTTTGAGTGCTGCTGAACTAGAATATTAAGTGGTCCCAGGTAGGGGATGAGGAGCCTAAACTGGGATATCCCCCTTCCCGCCTTGCTCCTTGGTGGGRAGGACAAGGCCTTGGAGTGCCTGATGGGGTGGGAGCCTCCAGGGGCCAGTGGTGCCGCTCCTGAGAGGAGAGAGTGCCTTGATGGGGAGGGGTGAGCCCCAGGGAGATTCCAAGGCAGATGGTGGGGGAGCCAGCTGTGATTCTTTTTCTTTTTACATTTTATTTTATTTTTCATAAATGTTTATTCAACTTTCATTGGTATAATCCTGTCCTATTATACACAGTTGTCTCCAGTGTGTGCATCTATAAAAAAGTATAATATACTCTATATGCGTGTGTATATATATAACTGAAATAATGCCCTGTTACCTTTCAGTGTTGCTACTTGAGGCACTTCTTATTGGAAGGGCAGTTCTCAGGGTTGATTTTTTATATCTGCTTCATTACAGTATTGATATTTTTTCCTTGTCATTTCTGCCATTCTAGGAAGGAAGCTAAATGGGTGTGGAATACCATGGTTTAAATCACATCATGTAATCTAAGTTTTTGCTAGGTACYTTTTGTTTAAGAGGGGCATAATAACCTTATTAGAAACTAGGACTAAACCCCCTATTTTTTCCTAAGTATTTATTTATATCAACTATCCAAGCAAAAACAGATGAAGMAAAAATAGTCTCATTAACTAAACAGCCATATTTTATCCAGTCTCTGTGGAAACAGATGTGCTATAAACTTCTCTTTCCTTTGCAACTGGGTTAAAAGCTGATAAATAAATGCAGTGACTGCAGACAAGGCTGACAGGCTTAAGCTTCTGTTTGTGCAGTCAATTTTTCAAAGATTCTTGAAAGGTGTGATGGATTTTTTTTTTCTGTATTAGTTTATATTAACCTTAAAGAGCCCTAAAATCAGCACTGCCAAGAAAAGTTGACATTTGAGGGTGTTTGTAATCAGCCTTTAAGAAGTGTAACTTAGCTGTGTGTAATGACACTGTCCCATTCATCAAGTTGTCATTTTAAGTTAATCTTTCCAAAAAGCTTTCAGTGGGAGCCTTGCTTTGGGCAGAGAAATGGTAAGTGTGATGGTTCTGTCTGCTCAGGAGTAATTTCTAAGGTACAGGACATGTTACAAATAATAATGTGAGCAACAACATTGACAAGCTTATATATCTTTTAATTAAAACACCAGGTGTGGTTTTGTTTTATGGCATTTTAATGTTCAAAGGTTGRGTGTCTCTGGACATGTGAATCAAAGAAGTCAGTCAAACCCAATATGAGTCAATGCCTGGGAAAGCATTCTTCTGCCAGAAGAGCAGCTAAATGAGAGTCGCATGTTTGGAAATATTTATCTCCTAATCCCATTTTTCTAAATCGTGTTGCAAGTACTGTGATTTGCTGGAAAAGAGAACCAAAGTGCCTGCAGTAACAAGAATGCGAATAGTTATCAGAAGAATTTCTTTGCCAAATGCTGCCAAGCTCTGAGTTAAGTGGGTTAACCTGGAAGTCTGCAGCCTCATCCCTCACCTACTGCCTTTTCCATGCTGGCAACAAGGGGAGGGCATCTTAACAAAACTTATCTGTATATCAAAGGGACTGATGGTTCCTTTTTACCTGGGGACACTGGGGCTGGGGTGCTGGGTCCAGCTTTGGGCATCCAGTTCACCWAATGGGTAGCACAATCTGCACTTTGAGAAATCAGATGAGTTTCTGATTTCTGAGTTTCTGAGTTTCTGAGAAACTCAAAATAATTCTCTTCTGCTAAAGCAATCACTAATTTTCCTGTCACAGCAAGCAAGCAGATGTTTTGGGGAGGAAGAAATTCCAAGTCTGGGCAGCAGACTGACAAAGATATACTKTGGTATATCTTTGTGTATAAAGTCTGGCTCRTATTTAATAATAAACTCACCTGTARTTCTTATAGYTTACTGTCATTTCACTGGTTTTACTTTTCAGCCTACAAGCATCATCTTTGCAGGAACTGGGATTTAGGGGATGAAATAACATTGTTATTCTGCTCATGTTTCAGCCACTCGGGTTTTTTATTTGTTCATGTCTGTATTTTTATAGAAAATTGATAAGTGTTGTAATTATAGGCAGTTGAAAGCAAGTAGGTCAGAGCTACACTTTCCATTCCAGAGGGGCTGCTGGCACTGGAGAGACAGAAATACAGCTGGATCTTCTTATTTGTCTGGGTGTTGCTGCCATCCATTAGACTTCTCATAACTGCTCACCAAAACACTTTTGGAGGTACTAAACAAAATCAACCAAAGCATCTGTGTTTAAAAGGTCCTCTACTGTAATTCTCTGGCAAAAGATTTTTTCAGGACATCATGCAAGAATTATACCAAGTGTTGAGGGAAAATTTCTTAGAGTGTACAGGTGACAATTTCTTCACATAAATTTCTTCACATAAATGACTCCTCTCCTGGTGGAGAGGAGATGTTTTGCTGGATCTTCTATTCAAAAAGGAAGAATGGGGAAGGGATGTGAAAGTTAAGGGTTGCTGTAGCTACAGTGACCATGARATAACAGTGGTCAGGCTTCCAAAGGGACAAAGGCAAAAAGCAGGAGTGCATCCCTGGGCCTCAGGAGAGCAGGCTTCAGCCTGTTTGGGGACCAAGAACACAGGAAGACTGCCCAGTTCTGCTGGAATAGGTACACAAAAGCCAAGGCCTGATATGGGGTGACTTTGAGTACAGCAGCAGAARAAAGCAGGCTGGGAAAACATGAGCCCACTGATGAAGAGGACCTGGTGACAAAGGGCACAGGAATGTCTGAGGTACTGAATCCCATCTTTATCTCARTCTTTAGTAGTAAGACTGGCCAGAAGTCTGGAGCAAGGGAGATCTCCTTCTCCTTGGTGGAGAAGAATCAGGTTAAGGGACACTTAAGCAAACTGGATGTACTGAACAAAACCTACCCATGGGCTGTGTTGGGACATACCCAGAAGTGCTGTGAGAAGGGATGATGCCATTGCCAAATGCTCTTAATTACCTTTGGAAGGTCATGGGAACAGAGGAAGATCCTGAGGACTGGAAGAAGGTAAATGTCACTTTGATCCTCAAGAAYGAGGATCTAGGTAACCCTTTCTTTATTTCTGTCTGCATTTAAAACAGTGATGTGGATTGTCAGTGGCAGTTACTATTGTATCTTCTGTCCTCTTATTTATTAATGTRTACAACTTCATTTGTGGGTGAGGTGAGTGATCTCTCATGTCCTTATCTCAACTCATGAGCTTTCATTATATTATCTCTCCCAGGTCCAGTTGAAGAAGAGAGKGATAGAGAGGCTTTGGTGGGGACCAGGCAKCCAGYCAGGGTSAACTCACCTCAGTCAGAAAACCAGGCATTTTCAGTGTTTATCTGACTGCACAAAGATAGTGACTAACAGAGCATGAATAGTTAATCTGTAAATACAGATTCAAAGATGACTATGAGAGGACATACAGCAAAGCATTGACACTAAAGTGGTGTGTGAGGTTTTATCATTWTCTTCCTCCTGTCCAATGTACTCAAGACTAGCACAGCTAGTGTTTCCATGCAGCTCTCCTGGATTCTCACTTTTAATGAGCATACTAACACAGAGCACATTTCAATTTAAATGACATCTTTGTGTTTGCTGCARTGCTGAGAGGTCTGGGAAAAGTAGTGAGCCAGCCCACTCCTGGTGTCTCAGAGGTGTTTAGGAAAGCAGCTGATGAAAACACTACCTACCACTTCTGCAGGTGGCTGCTGCACTTGCATGCAGCTGTTCTTTCTTATGTATAAATTTAAGTTGTAAGGACTGTAATTTTTTGCCAGCACATCATGAAAGTGGCACTGAAGACAGAAGTTCCCAAAGTTAAGTGAGTCAACAATGATTTCACCTTTTCCAGCCTGAACAACATTGTTTGAGGAACATATTAGCTGATGACTACTGAGAGCTTTTTTGCTTCTAAGGTGAAAGAGCTCTCCTTCTGCTCAAATATTCCTTTCTCCTCTAAAAGCTGTTTGTTGTTTTTGCTTTTCATAWCCCACTGTTAATAATTTACACCTTGCCAGGATTTGTAAGACTGATTTTATTGCTGTTGTTGTGGGAACAGAATTCTCAGCCATATGGTCTGACATCTTCATTTCTGTGTGACAGGAGACAGGATCTATTTTTCAGTTTTGCAGTGCTGCAGAAAAATGCCTTCATGAAGGCTTTTCTTAGGGAAACTCCATATTAAAGTAGAGAACAAAACAGATATATAATGAACAAATTCTTTCTCAAGRGSTAATTTGTACTGGAAATGCTTAAAAGAATACTTTGGYCTTCTGCATAAATCYAAAACTTGCCCATTACMGTAATACATTTTTAATTTGGCTGAACTTAGGTTTGTTCGTTTTTTAATTTTTTTTTTGTTTGGTGTGCTTTTTGGGGTTGTTTCTTGGTTGGTTCTGTTGTTGTTGGTTTTTTTCTAACTGTAGAAATAACAGAAGAGAGGACAGAAACCCTGACCCAGCACAGGAAGGTGCCACAAAYWGTCATGTGCATACTGATGGTCTGTGTCTAGTATTTCTGACCTARCAGGGCTGGTGTCTCATAATCTAYCTTGGTTTTGAACATGTAAAGAACCTTCTCTTGGTCCAAAATGAAATACCTCCCTATACTAAGMTGATYCTTCCACTGTGAAAGYTCCCCTGAAGATGAAGCCCCAACAGCAGAAGGGTTTCTACCCTCTGACTTTAATTAGAGGCATCAATGTCTGAACTGACATGTTAATAATTCAGCTTAAGGTAATGAGAATTTAAACTGATTTGCTATCAACCAGTGCCATCCATTGTGGGCTGTGCAGGAGGGTATCTCTCCTGATGTCTTGCACAGATGTGTATTTTGGACTGAGACATAATCCTTCTCATGAAAAGTATCAGGCTGGCTTTATTTGGCCTGACAAAATAACAGCCCAAGAGGCTGGTCAGAGCTTAAAGGAAAAGGTTGGGGGGAGAAGGGAGGAAGTGCTCACCATGGCATTATCCATGGAGGTCCAGAGGTGGTCACATGCTGTTCCCAACAGCCTTGAGAAAAGCCCTGTGGTTGGTTAGAAATGGGTGCCACTCTGTTCCCCCTGTCAAGGATCAGGACCTTTGTGGCACAGCACTGAAGGATGATTTTTAAGCTGAGTACCTTCCTTCCAGCATCACAGAACTTGGTGCCTGCTATCCTGGTAATTGAGGTACAGAGGGTGCAACTTGTACATAGGAGCACTTTCATAAATTATTCCCAAAGTCAGGCCCTGGTACTGATCCATAACCCTCTCTTCTGCTCTCTCCTACTCTACAAACATGTAACTAAAATGTTTATTTAATCTTTTTTTTAATGGCAGGTTGTGTGGTTTAATACATGCTTTCATCTAGAAGTCTCTTCCTCTTAAGCCAYATTTATTGCTCTAAATACAGAACTTAATTTGACATATTACTATTTCTGTAGGTAAATTCCTTGCTAACTGCTGAATCACTTAAATAATGATATTTCAACTTATTTTTTAATCATCCTTTCACAAACTGAGGGAAAGGGTCATCACTTTGACACTTACATTTGACATTTGTTAGAGTTAAAAAAACCCCAACAAAACCCAACAACTAAACACAAAGCCAGTGTCAACTGTTATGATAAGGAAACACAATTGTTAGGGYTTTGGAATTTTTTCTACTTTAAGAGTGGCAATTCTAACATGGTCATTATCATAATTTGCATTAATGCAAATACCTGAAATCAGCACAAGATAGAAAATCTACTTTGTGACTGAATACCTAATGCTGTGGTTCAGTTATGCTTGTTGACTGAAAACCACCAAAAACCTGAGGACTAATTTACAGTTCTCCTATTTGACAGGGCTTCATGCATTATTGCTATTCTGTAATACATATACAGAACATTTAAAAAAACCCCAGTCTGCTTCTCAGTGATCAGATTTACTATCTGTCACGGAACTGAGATGGATTCCAGACTAAAAAAAACTAAAGATGGAAAACTAGAGAAATTATGTAAGATTTATGAAGAAAAAACCCACTGCTTTATCTCATTTATATAAACTCAAACCACACACAGAAAAAGCTAGGACATAGAAATTGACTACCACAGCTTGCTCATGTTAATCTTCAGAATGAAATCTTCAGCATTTAGCAATGAGATGTGCCATCCTTGAAGCCCAGAAAATTTGGAAGAACTCCATACTTTTTCTCATGTTACTGCAATATATTCTTTTTATTTATTATTGTCTCAGAGGAAGAATGTTACAATGTAGTGTTTGAAGCAGCATTTACTTGGCAGCAGAGGACAAAGGATGCATACAAACACAGGCAGAAAAACAACTTTATACATAACCTCATATTCAGAACAAAAATAAAACCCACCAAATTCACTACTGATTTCTTTTTATATTTATGTTGGGAATATTTTTAAAGATTCTTTGCCTAGAGAATTATGTAGCTTGTTAAAAGCCAAGTACTTTGCAGAGAACAGAATATAAAGCTATTTCCAATACTACTTAAGAAGATAGGTCTGAGGTAGAAAGGTGGTCATGGCTTTCCTCTTCTGTAAAATGTGGGGTTTTTTCTTCTCTGAATAAYTGCATTACATTTTAATAGGAGCCAGCATCTTTTCACTTTGAAAACTTTGCTCCACTTGCTCAAGACTAATACTTAGCATTTCTACAGAGCTTTCCAGACACTAWGTCCTACATCACCTTTGAGAGGTAAGCACTATCATCCCCATTTTACAGATGGGAAAACAGAGGCAGAGTGGTTAAATAATTTGCCAAAGGGTTCAGAAAGAACTGGCACTGGTGCCAACAGTGGAAGGTGGCCAACACTGTGCCTGAATCACTCCTCAAGCAGCAGCAGTTCAGGAGTGTAAATACTGTGGGTGCAGGACAGTCTGGTTGGCAGAACTTCACAAAACCACTAGAAATTCCTGACCTGCTCTTTTAAYGTTCCCTAGCATTTTTTTAGTAGCAGTAGAGAATTTTACACCTCTTTCAATACCATTTTRAGATAAGGATTTTTTCCTTCAGTGATAATTAAGAACAACACAGCTTTTTTTCTCTTTACTATACATGAAAGGTATTGCATGCAGTTTTACCAATTAAAGGTATGTTCTAGAATTAAAGCAAGTGTCCATGCAGCATTGTAAACTCTGTGAAGGCATTAAAATCTCTTATGATAGTCTTTAAACTAGAGATCAGCTGATMAGTGACATAACTTGCCCATAATTATCCTTATCCAAAGTACATAAATAAATGATTTCAAAGATAAGGATKATCTGCAAGATTACAATGCCAAATGATAATATCTAAGCACATTGCAGTTCTGGAGAAAGTTTTTTTGCTAATAGTATTGGAAAGGGCTTTTTAATTGTCTCTTCATTTCCAAGAGGCAGASAAAAGAAAGGGATCTCACAGAAATGAGCTTTACTTCATAGACTGTAAATTCCAAACCTTGAAGCAAGTTTGRCCCAGCAGGGAACAGCAAAGCTTTGTCTCCGAACAAAATTGGGAAAAATTACACTAACTTAGATGATAAGTTAATTTTAGTAAGAACTAAGTCCTCTTTTTAGCTATCTCCTGATACAAAGTAAAGTAAGGCTTAAAAAAATAATCCTCCAAATGGAGTGTTGGCTGGAAATAATTAAAATAAAGTTAAAAATACCACTTAGGTACATGARGATGTTACTTATGACTTGAAATGAGAGTTTACCTTGTTTAATTGAATTAAAATACTGTATCTTGCACCCAATGACAGTTGTTGTTAACCAGTAACAATAATGCAGATTATGGGAACTTCATATGCCAATACTGGAAATAACACAAGGATATTCTGAAATCTGTGTGGTCAGATGGTTAGCATATAAATAATCGGTACAGAATATTACATGTGTGAGAATATAACCAAGAGTACTTTACAATGCAAAAGCAAAGAGCTGAAAGGAATGTATAAATGTAACGTTTTGCTCCAAACTCCTCAAGCAGTTCTCTTTACGATTATCAAAAAGAACGTATACAAAGCCCCTGCCCCTTTTCCCCTGGCTGTATATTTATACAAATCAGTGACAAATATTCCACTGCTCGGTAATTTACAGTTGCATAGAAAGGGAGAGAAGGAGGAGAAAAAAAAAGATACTATAAAAACAACATCCTGGTCTTTGGGTATTCAGTGTTGCACTGTTTCAAGTGGGACAGGCGGTGGGAGCGCACGGCGTGTCCCGGGCTCCCGTGCGGGGCTCTGATGAGGCGGAACGCGCGGCCGGCGGGCTGCAGGACAGGGCTGTGCTGCAGGACAGGGAGCACTGGCTGACACCCCAGTGGACACCTCACATGGCCTGGCGTGGTGGGAAACAACAGTATCACGTGTTAGCATGCACAGAAACTTCTAGTGCTCTGGGCTCAGTCAGAGGCAGTTAGATGATTGTGACATCACCTTACAAAAACCCTACATTTAAAAAATGTACATTTTCTCATTGGCCTGAGACTCAGCAAATAACTGARGCATATAGTTAAAAGAAATCTAAGTTTACAATATTACAGTGCCTAAAGACCTTGTTGAAGTGGTTGCTCAATCTAATGCCTAAGGTGCTGTGTGGCTCCTGATCCCTGTGCACTTCACTCCTGAAAGTGGAGCTGTGGGCACAAGGACATACGGATGTCTTTGCAAGAACCAGCTTTGATCTTGCATACCTGATACTGACTTGAAACTAACTGGCCCAAATAAATGCARGCTGGTTCTGTCTGGATAGGAACACAAACCTGCAGAACCATCATACCTGTGGCAGTGCCTGACCTTGCAGAAATTTTGTATTACTTATGATATTCTGGAAACTGGCCTTGCTGTGGTATCAGTCAAGCTCCCACATAGACCTCCAGAGAAAAATGTAGACAAAAACTACCCCAGCCCCTCTGCTTTAATGGAACTTTTCACTTGCTTCACTTTGTTTCCAATGTCTATGCAAGTATGTAAACATGTCTCCTACCTGTGGTCTGCCAGTGAAACTTGCTGCAAATAGAAAAAAAGAAAAGTGTTAGAAATTTACATGATTCTGCATCTTGACAGTTTGAAAACAAAGTTATTATCAGGAAAATACATACTACAGAAGGAAAAAAAAAGACTTATCCTTCAAGACTAAGCATTTAACTAGAAATGTGTTGTAATGGTTTAATTCTTCACAAAATTACTTTTAACAAATTTATAGCATTATAATGATATAGCTAATATGAATTGTTTCATTTTCACCATTTGTAGCCAATAGAAACTCCTGAGTGATGTRTTACAGTATAATCTGTTTTAAATGCTCAGTTCTGGACATTACTCAGCTGAACAGACAACATTTCTGCTCAGTTTTGTACACCTGTCTACTTCTGAGGACCAATGACATAAATAAAGAAGAAAAAAGGAGCACGATATCCATGATCAGTAGATCTAAAGAAAAAAAACCAAACAAACCGCAAAGCAACAAGATCCACCATTAAAAGCATTGTTTGTCTTGGTATATGAATAATTGCTTTGTAAAGGATATTTTACAAAAATTGAAAGATTAATTATAGCCTGAAACCCATGAAGACAAATAAAACAAGTAAGACAACTCTCTCTGTTAAACAGTCAATATGGGATTAAAGTTAYCTGCATAAAGCTCAGATGCTAGTAATTCTTTGATTGAGGTTGTGAAGGAAGTTTTTTACTTTTTTTTTTTTAATAATTGGACATGAGCTGTGGCACATGAAGACTGTTTTGATAAAACTGAGCTTGGRTATAATAAAGAGGCTAAGGATGTTATCCTTTAAGGTTAGGAATACTGTGATGCCTAAAGAGTCCATGGAATCCACATAATTTCAAGTCTTACAGAACAGATCTGACAAYTGTCCAGCCAGGAAGACAGATCCCTCTCAAATGGCCACAGGAACAGATTATGGACTTAAGACAGTCTGTCATGGTCTTAGCAAAACTCAGAGTCTAATACACTTTTTTGGGAAGCCCAGACGAATAATCCTCATTCCAGGCTTCTAAAGCATTTAATATATGAATCTGACAGTCAAAAAAATTTACTCACAAGTAAAAGATGTTATAGAATGACTGAATGAGAGCAAACATAAGTAGTACCTACTAATTGGGGCAAGGTGGTTTAGCCTGACAATGGGGAAAAAAATTGTATGAAATTTGGAACTGTGCCTTCTTTTAATGTTAAATGCTCAGAKAGACTTCACAACAAGAAGGGCCCATGGTTTTCACTTGCAGTATTCTTCTGTCTCATTCAAAGTGTTAGCCCATGTAATCAGAGGATTCTTTTTCTGTTTTCCAATCCTRGAGAACAGCCATCATTACCAAGCTTGTCCTGACACAATGCAATTTGCTTTAAATTCATTTGGGCCAAATGACCATGTAGCTGTATAGTCACAGAGCAAGACAGTAATTTGCAAAACCAAGAACAAATGCTTGAGTTGCATTTTATACTGATTTGTATACACACACACCCTCGAGGTGGGCTGAGCAGCTCCAGTAGCTGTTGAATTCAAATGAGATACCCCTTAGAATCAAATCCTTAATTTGCAGAACAACGGGCTCTGAATTGTTGAACTCATCAAAAATTAAAAAGGACRGCTGGAACAAGACCTTTTTTGCTAGAACCTAATTTGCTTTTTCAAAACACTCAAGRTACATCTTCTGTGATGCAGCTTATCACAGCCAAACAATGCATGTTCAAGAGATAAAAGGGGTATTTTAACGGGGTTCACAGAGTTTATGAAATCACATAGTTTTGATGTTTCCAAAAGGACTGGGCATTAACAGCCACTCTCTCACTTCTGCCCTTTAAAACTGACCATTATGATTACATTTCATTTGAAGCCTTCAACAGTTTTGAGAATATATCAAAGTTTTCATTACTGTTTTTCTAAGGCAAAAGAGCTGAATTACATATAGAGAGAGATGTGTCTATGTATAAATGTATTTTACAAAACCCACCAAAATACATGAGACAGCTCCTCACTTTTGCAAGTGCAGTGACACTGGAAGGAGGAGGATCAGGGGAAATGTATGTCAGCTGATRCAAGACATGCATAGGAACAAGCTGGTTTTCCTTTTGATCTCTCTTTAATAGACACTGAATAAAATATCAACTTCCAATGCATTTTAGCAGGGAGAGGTGTTACGAGCTGCATTCACAGATTTCCTCTGGTCTATTTAACAACTAGTTCAGTAATTAGCCTAAGGACTAACTGTCTAAGGACTTTTTTTCCAAGCTTTATTACAAAAACTACATTCAGAAATTCCGAATCTACATTCACTTAGGTTCTACAAAAGGTTTTTATCAGCAGCCAGTGAGATTCTAGATGTCTTTCCCCTTATGTGGGCACTGCCGAAAATTCCACACTGAGCTACAGGCTTTTCTTGTAGTGAAATGCTTCCACTTAAAACAGGAACATTTATCTACTTTCACAAATAGTATCTACTGAGGAATTTTAAGGGACACAATTATATATCTTGCATATCTACACAAGAAATCTCCTTGGAGATGTAATTTTCCTAGTCAATACCACAAGACTGATTTTTTTTTTTCTTCAAAAAGCACCTYAAATTCAATATGATTCTCAGAGACATATTTTGTTAAACTTACAGCAGCAAGCTGGAAATGTGTTGTTGATTTGCTCCATAACATCTGTTAGATCTGTGTTGGTATCATGAGGTGGAACTAACAAGTCATCTGCAGACATGACAACAAAAAAAAAATGAATTTTGTAACAAGAGGAGGAAAAACAAAAAGGACAACAGCATTCTAAAAGGCAGTCTTAGCCAACCTTCCAGTTTAATWCTCCTTTGTCTTTCAAGGGAAAGCAGTACCTGAAGCCTTTGTAATGTGCAGGAACTTTATCATTGATAATTGCCAGCCTTGGGAAGGGATGTGAAACTTACATTATTGATTTGCAGTCAAACTCATTTCTCTTTTATTAAAACTTAACCACTGCATCCAGGATTAAACAAGAAGTTGCCAGCAAGGAACAGTTTATAAAAATTTACAGTTAAAATAAATAAAATGACAAGATGAGGGAATTAAACTCAGTAGCTACTCAATTAAAATTCTGTTCCAGTTGCAGATGATTTGTCACGTAACTTTCAGAGTGAATACACTATTCTTTGAAAAAATCCCAACATTTGTCTTTTAGATGGTCTTTGTTCAATATGTACCAGCCATTTCAGTAATGCTAAAATCCTCCTTGCCATCTCYTTGAAAAATGATGCTTAAAATTAGCCAAGAGAATGGCTAGGGAACATAACTGGCTGTGTTATTGGCAGTTTTATTGGACAGCATCTTTCATACTGCATCTTTTCACTGCATGAAATCAGGCTCAAAGAAGTTCCATGTTTTTCCAGATAAAATAAAAATATATGTTAATGCTGAATGAAAAATGTTCAGTATGCAAGAGAATATTTTCCTGTTTTCTACAGAAACAAAACAATATTTAATCTATAACTCTAGGCTTAAAACAAAAAGGAGGAACTTGTATCTAAGATAATTTGAGAAAAAATTTTTCCCTCTTCCCCTACTTTTGACCATGCAATGRTCTGTAGTTATTTCTGCTAACTCCCAATGAAATTAATAAGTTCTGATAAAGGAGAATTTAAAATAATCTTCCAAGAGAGAAATCTCTTTATGTGCAGAGTCTATAGCCATAAATACTGAATTATTCCTAAAGATGTGAACCTTTTGGGAGTGGGAACATCAAAATACCAGGAGGTAGCAGATGTTGCACAAGAATTTTTAAAGCAGAGAGCAAGTGCAGATTACATGATTTGGGCATTTGGTCCTGTATCTCACAGATGACTTGGGCCCACGTGCGTACTTTGGGACAAACAGCTCTTGGCCACTTCTGTCCAATGAAGTCTGGTTCCCCTTACACTGAGGATGGATTTGCCCAGTAAATTCACCTGGTCAGAAGAGATGGAACCAAGAAGTCTATCTACAAAAGTCTGCAATTCAGAGTCATGTGGATTCTTGGGATACCACAGCTCTTTGCAAGTGTGAGGAAGCAACACCTCCAGCTGCACTGAGCAGAAGCATCGCAAAGATCTGCTCCTTTGGATTTACAAATCTTTCCAGAAGGTGCCAACAAACTTATCCAGCAGTCACCTATGGCACATTATGCCATGAGCACATTATCTGATCAGAACACTCACCTGTCTGATGGAACTGAGAGCTTGTGTCCTGCTCCAGGGGGAAGCCGAGGGCAGAATGCTGGGGCGAAGCACAAGGGGAGGAGCCATTTACCCGGGAGTCTGAGTCGGGCTACATTAAAGACAAGAAGACACAAGTTTTATGTTACTTGTATCCACAGAATTTAATTGTAGGCTTGCATGCAGCCGTCTTGTTCCTTTCCTTTTTTATGTGCTCTTTCTTGTTTGTTCTCCAAACTACTGAAAATGGGCTTAGGTCTATACAACTGATGAGGGGTAAAAAAAAATACTAAAAAAAACCAAAACGCCCAAAAAAACCAAACAATAACTTGCTAAAAGAAAATTTAGATTTAAGAACAGCTATTACAAGATTCCACTTGGTGGTGGTATTAAAAATATCATTCTGTTCCATCACAAAAACACAATGTAATGTACAGCACACACAGTATGCCAAAGTTCCCAGCCCAGTTTTACAGACAACACAATGGGATTATTTGGGTTGTATTTATCTGCATGGATAAATACACACAGAGACAAACAGGACATTCAGATAGGGGCCCATAAATGCTTTACAAGGATGACTCAGCATGCTTAGAAACAACTGTTCAATCGTGAACAGATTTGTAGAACTCCARAATCAAGTGAAGACTTAAGACAGATTCAAAAGAACTTCATTAAATCTAAAAAGTGGTAACCAGCCATCACTGCTGCTGATGCTGCTTCTCAACCATGTGGAAGGCACCAAATTTGCAGAATTTGTACTACATAAAAATTTGTACTACATAAACTCCTGAAAATTATGAGAAATAACTTACATACTTTGAAAAGAAGCTTTTCTGGACTCTAAATTCACTTGAAGAACTGCTGAAATTGATATTACATTTAGCTGCAACCAGGTGTATGTTTGAGATTACATTTAAGTATATATATGGACAGAAAGTAGGAAAAGGCCATAGCAGCTCAGAAATACTGGAAAGGAACTTCAGGCATTTTTCCCTTCTTTTCCTTCCTCCCTTCATTTAAAATTTCTTTCAAGGAAGGCACTAGTAATACAGTATTTGAGCTCCAGAAGTGATTGTTCTGAAGAAAACCAGAAGTAATTGAAATATTTACATCTGGGGTAGATGTAGCTGAATTTGTTGCTGCTATAACTTATCTTTTTGATTTCAAATCACGAAATTACTTCTGAACAGCTTAAGGAGCAGGTTATTTAAATAAACCTACAAAAAAGCAGATACTGAAGTAATACAAAAGAGCATTGCTTTTAAGGTCTTTTTGAAACTGAGCAAAAGTACCTAGAATAGCTATGAGACTGGATGCAGAACTAGAATACAGAATGGCTGTTAATTTGTGCACAAGTTTGCTCCTTTGCACTTCACAGCCTTAACTGAAATGCACAATTTCTTGAGATAGCTTCCAACTTAACAAAAGAATCTTCAGTAGAACTCCTCTAAATCTCATCTCTTTCAGCTTGACAATACTAAAAGGCCAGCTTTAACTAAAAGAATAAACCAAGAAATAATAGCCTGCATAGAAGACAAAAAAATGGAAATATTTTCAAGCCAGAGAAGGATTTTACTGTCAAGACACTTCCAGGAACARTGAATTACTATCAAGTAGTTAAGTAATTTGCTACTCAGTACCAGGCTTCATTCCAGCTAAAGAGTCTAAGTAAAATGAGTGTGGTGATTTTAAATCAGAGAAACCTGGGATAACTTAACCCAGGCAATTCTCTATTGCCAAGAACCACTGTCTGAGATGTTACAGCTGTAAAGGTAAAGAGAAGAACCAAATTCTCCAAAGGTTAGAAGTCCCTTCAATACAGAACAACAAACTAACTCCAGCAGCAGAGTCGCTGCTTGCCATCCCCACAAAGAGATGAACAGAGAGAATGTGAATCATCCAAAATGCAAACTTGCACCTGGAGTAAATCTCTGCCTTTGGCCCTGTTCAAACAGCAACTATGAATAAACTGGGCACAGATTAATGAGGGTGAATGAGATCTGTGCTAGACATACAAAACTGCAGCACAGCAACAGGTAGGCTCAGTCAAGCATGGTGAGGCACTGCAAAGTCAACAGTTAATGTTGATGGACAGAAACKAAATGCCTATAAACTCAGGTGATGAGTTAGTCAAGGTACCACTTAGTAGTTCTATCAGTCAATAAACTGAGAGAAAACAAAACATACTTGGAATACCTTACATTGATGTGCCATACTTGCTGCAGCAGTCAGAAAGAAGTGTTGCAACTGGATTTAAAAACAAGTCAAAACCCTCCAAACCACCATCTTCTAATCAGACGGCAAAGCCTGAGTTTTTAATTTTCATTTAAATATACTGATAAATGTTACACTGCACAGTTCCTGTGACTGCAATAAAAAGAAAARCCTAAACAAACCAAACTCTTCTTCCAAATTAAGGACAATATTGTCAAGYAGCTGAAGAGTGGGCTTTGGAGCAGAAAGTGAAGATTTGTGGTAGTSGTATAATTGGCTTAATATAATAATCAGATACTGGAAAATGTTAAATGCAAACTAGCTGAGGATATAGCTATATTGGCATGTATCTACATGATTTAACAATTTTACTGTTAGAGAAYTTGAGAAAAATAACAGTAAAAATCACATTCTATTTGACTCCAATTATATAATACCTACAAAATATGAGCACCTCCATCCTTATCCCACTTCAGGCATCATGAARTTCATGTATTCTCTCATTCAAAACAACTCAGCAGACAACCCTTAAGCCAGAAACCAAAAGCAAATAACTCTAGATGTTGTTATACAGCTGCAGTTTCTTCTTGAAAGAAATAAAAGCCAGGATAATGAGCATGCCCCTGTAGCAGTGASGGAGAGGTTTCCAACTCCAGTCTCAGGGAGTTTTTAAACTTATTTTTTGAAAAAAACAAGCAAAAATATGAAGGGACAAATAAGTCCTCCAGAAAACTCTGAAACTGTGGTTTTGTTTCCATATTACAGCAGTTTTWAAACCATTTCAAAGGAGATATTTATTTCAACCAGTTTTAATCTACAGTGTCATATTTCCCAAAGAAGAGCTGGTGTCTTTCCCAAAGAAGAGCCTGAGGTGCCCTGCAGCTTAATGATAGCTAAGACATACCTGCTGYTTCCTTGACTTCTGCTGCTTTTGGTAAAAACCAAACTTAACCTCAGTGTCCCCAGTCTGAATCACAAAAAAACCTAAAAAATGCAGATTTTACTACCACATTCATTACAGACGTTTCTTCTTGCTTCTGAATTTTTCTCCCAGCTACAAAAGAAACAAATTCTCCTGTGCTCTTCTSATAAAGCTTCTCTGCTTTCAGCTGGAGAGGGAGTTGCAGCCCCTATTTAGTCTGTCTGATCATACAGCTGTTGACAGATGATTTTAGCTCCCACTAACTTCAATATCAAATCCAATATGAAACCTATCCTGTAGCTCAGAGAAAACAGAAAAAAAATTCAAACAGGCTTTAAATGCCCTTCATAATAGGTCTCACTTTGACTTTRCAAATGCAGTATCTATAAAGGCTGAAGAAAGAAAACTGAGAATGGATTATTTTTTTTTTTCTCTGTCTGATTAACATGCTGGTATCAAAGCTGTCTCATGCCAGTTCTGTTTCACCTTCCTCTYTGGCACCCTAATCAATCAGGCAGACAAAAATGACAACATTCTGTGACAGCTACCAATCCTTTGGGCTTGCTAAAATAAAAATAGTATGGTAACCTCAGAATTGTGACCTGAAGTAGACAAATGTGCAGTGAGGATGCATGCATATTTCTGCTAAAGGTGCTCTCTTAAGAATGTCCTAGAATGCTCTCATCTAGATGAAGCAGTTACTACATGAAAGTTTCTAAATTTCACAAACTCTCTATCCCAATATCTGTGTGTAGACAGACTCATTCTAATCTTTTGGAAGAAAAAAAAAGTCCCAGTATTTTATACTCAGTGCTACAGAACACCAGTTGGGAGGCTGGTGGAGAAGAGGAATGGGGATATTTACTGTTGATAGAGTTGACAGAGATGACATGAAAATGCCAGCCATGGCAAAGATATTGCTRTAAGACAGCTGTGTCCTTTAATGCTAGTAATTATACTGTGGTTATGTTATGTATTTTCAGATTGGGACTCATGAGTATCCTTCTTGCAAATCATCCATCTTATTAATAGGAAAAGGTATTCCTTTTATCCACTAAAAATAACTAGGACAGCCAGTAAAAGCAAAAGAAACAAATAAATATGAATAGGCTTCCAATGAAGGCCTTCCCCAAACAGTGAAAGAGATAAAGGCTGTCCTAAAAGGTAGTGGCCAAGCTGATGAAACAACAAACATGCTGAAGGGTGGTCTTTTTTTTTTTTCTTTCAGAAAGGGGGCAGTAACAGAAATCAGTGCTGCTTCATAATTCTATCAATGTCAAAATAAATTTCAAAGAATATTACTAAAAATGTAAATTATTTATAACTTCTGAATTCCCATCAGGGGAGTAGCTTTGACATTCTGGAAATAGCTTGTAAAAATAAGGTAAATTAAGTAATGATATGTAYAGAAAGGCATATTGAAAAGCCACAGATATGTTATAAAAGATATAATGCAGATTTTCTCATATACTTGACTCTGTATGAGCCACTTTATCAAATGACAGAGGAGAAACAAAGACCTTAGGAAATAATACTTGGAACAATCAGAAGCAYGGCATGACTCCCACAGAGACAGGACAATGCGGACAGAAAGCWAAAGAGCAACAGGATACAGTAAATGAGGTGTAAACAGTCAGAAATATTGAAAAAGGTCACCTCTATTCTACTTTACCCTATCTGAACCCAAAAGCTGCAGAATGCCTAGAAAAATTCCAAAGGCAGAAATGATAAGAAAGAATTACTGTCTCTTCTCCCACACATTTTATCACAACAGAAATATATACCCTAAAGTTGCTACTAAGGATGGTTATAAGGATTCCAAAAAGATTAGAAAATTTAGAGATCATCCTCAGCTACATTAGGGTGAAAATAAAAGCGTTTTAAGGGGTGAACAAGTTTCTGCTCTAAGCACTAAGCCGCAAGTGACCATGGGCTTGGCAGAACTTCTGTTTTCTATTCAGCCATGTTTCTTTGCAGATTTTAAACCCTTCTTTGAAAGACCAAGTACTGGCCACATATCCCAAGATCCTTACTTTATTATTAACAGTGCACCAGTTKCTATTTCCCTGTGAAGTATTGCAGCTACTCAAATACTGATTAAAATGCTAGAATAACAGTAGCAACAAAAATTTACTCTGCTAGAGGGGTAGGGAAGTCACTGAACAGATKCATCTAAATCCTATTCAGCCAAAACTGCCTAGAAAAAATGACKAAGTCAGCCAGTGAAACAAACAGCAAATACCTTAATCCCTGTAATGASAGTATCATCTCCAGCAGGAACTTAGGCCATTTTAATACCTGGTTTATGTAGCCTGTTTCTTGGCTTAGTTAAATCCCCTACTACATCTGACTCACGGAAAGCAGAAAATACTTCTTTTATTGTACTCTGACCCAAATGTAATGATTACTTAGAAGAAAAAATTCACACAAAAATGATTAGTTAGAAGAAAACATTCACACAAATTTATCTTCATTACTCAAGCTTCTCCACATGATACAGTACAAACTACCATCTCTAACAACACCTGTTGCTCCTGTTATTTCTATCAGCCAGGTGCACATGCTGACTTCCAAAGCAATCACCATTCCTTCTGCCAACAAGGAAACCCTACGATCTCCAGCCACTGGCACTTGCTAAAAGGCTCTTACCTCCAGCACCTACTTGTGTGAAAGACCACTTTGCTGTAGCTTACTGGTCTAAATATGCTACTCAAGAAGAACTGGATTTTTAATGTAATTAATTGCTCCTTTGTATTTCAGACATATCTTTGGCCATCTGTCTCTGGCATGCTAAGAGAGGCTTGACAGCAAATAAACGTATTATTTAAGGAAACTGGGAAGACTGAAGTCAAACATGGGAYGTGACTGGCAATAATTATTTGGAGTAAGGTATATATTTTCTTCCTATGCTTTTTAATTAATGAAAACCTATTGCTCTTGTTTGTTATTCCTAAGTTCCCATGATCACTCCAGCACTTGCAATCATTTTCTGCTCATTTGTCATTAACCATGGGTTATACTAGTGGGTAAGAAAAAAATATTTCATTCGAAATAATTGCAACAGACCTAGAATGCATGGTGAAAATATCTGCAGTAAGATGCCAATGCCTTTGCTCCACCAAGAAACTGCAGGAACAACATGGGGCAAAGCGTGCAAGTACCTGCTCAAGTAGCTGCCGTAGCCGGTGAAGCTGAGACTCCAACTGTTTATTGTGATCTTCCAATATTTGCATCCTTGCCTCCAGGCGCCCTTTATGTTGCCTCAGGAGTTTCGCTTCAGCAATGAGCTCAGCATCTTCAGAAGCRTGCTGAGGGGACACAACGGAGTCAGGAGGGGATGCAAGAGGGTTTATTCCTCTCCGAAGGCGTTGCTCCTTCAGTTGCTCGTATTCTATCTGCAGACTCCTGGGATAYAGAAAAGTGGAGGAGAATGATGACAATCATTACTTAATCAAGTAAATGAAAATAAAAGACTTCTTAGACCAAGCAATGTTAGCRTCTCCAACTAGCAACACAAATAGCTCAAACAAAGACAATGTCTTGACTTGTGTTTTATGGGGGATTGAAAAAAGGTTGGTGAAGTAGAAGTGAAACTAATTTATTTTTTCACAGACACTCTCTTCTATCTAAGAAAGCCAGGCTATGCACAACATATGGCTTGAGTGTGGATGGTTGTTTAGATTTTTTACTGAAATCATGACTTCTAGGTCTTTCTCATCTTTAACATAGTACATGCATGGCTCAAACAACAACAAAACGACAATTCAGACACCAGCAGGATGATTGTGATACCTTTGTTCTTCCTCAAGGTCAGCAATGATACGCTCCAGCTCTCCCCGCTCTTCCTTCTCCACTGACTTGAGTATCTGAGCAGGACTCTGTGGCTGACTCACAGGTGACTCTCCTCCCAGAGTCTGACAATACTGCTGGATAAGGGCATGCTCATCCTCTCTGAAACAACAAAACAACACAGATAAAGACAAAGCACTAAAACATTTATTATGTGAGCAAACATCTCTATYAAGCTGAGGGATTTTGTTTGTTTATGGAAAAACACTAAGCAAGACAAAATTAAGCCTAAAAGCATACTGGAAGGGAACCATATAAACATACAATGCACAAGAAAAGAAAAAGATTCATSTGTAGTAAAGGATCAGTTTAGTTTAATCTATGCATAAAGAACAAATGCTGCTAGTGGTTTGAAAAGAAAGAGTGAAAACAACAATCAGTCAGCAATCAAAGAYGACTGATTTGAAATGCCTTAAAAATAAAAAAAACAAACTAATAAGCATCTTCTAGATCCATTTTTTAACAATATATGACATTTTTGAAATGTTTAGGAGATAATTTTGGTTTGCTCAAGTTACCTCATAAAATTAGRGAAAAAAAAAGTCCCATTAAAATTAGAGAAAAAAGTTCAATTTTTCTCCCTCTATTCTGATATACACATACAACACCTTGAAATTCTGCATTGGCAATAGTTTTCCTTYTTAGAGATTCAGGGACAAAAATAAATTATAACACTATCCTCCTCCTGACTCACATGAAATTACCTTCTGGTAAGGAGATACAGAAGTCCTGACACTTTCAATTATGCTTTAATACCCAAGTGAATTTGGTTTTGTATAGATGTGCCTTACTTTCCAAGTTGCTGGCTTTTCTTCATAAATAAAGTCAGATGGATAAAAAGTGAAAGATACCACATCCTAAAACCAGTTTGCTTGCTTGGTTGCTCAAGAAAGATGAAGCAACAACAGAAAAACATATACTATTAATTTTTAAGAGAGAAATTGCTGCAGCAGTATAAATGCTGAAGAAAATGCTCCTTAAATTATCTTCTTTAACAGACTACAAACCAGATTCTGCATACCTTATGATACCATGAAATATTGGTACAAACTTTACCCTAAGAATCTCCTACAGTTAAAGCATGGTCAGAGTAGAGTGACACACACATGGCCAGAATATACACACATATTCAGGTATTATTTAGAAAAGAGACTTTCCACATTAAAAATACTTAATGTGCTAAATTTTTTCCTCCTATTGTTGGAAAGTTGCAGCTGCAAATTCTGCTGTCTACTGGTTATGGAATGAAAAGTATCCTCATGTGCCTTTGAAAGCACATGCAAAAAATCAGAAGTTCATTATATGCAAAGTATTGGAGATACTTTGTAAAAGTGTAATGGAGATTTTCAAGAGGCTTTTAAAAATTTCCTGTCAGTCAATTTAACACCTTTTATCACAGAATTGCCAAATGTACTAYCTCATTTGAATAATAGTAAAACACTTATTTGGAGACGTATGTCCTAAAAGAAATAGCAGTTACTTCTGTGGTTAGAAATAGTCTATAAATAAATGCATGTACAARTAAAACACATTAGGTGTCTTACAGGCCATGCATACAGATTGGGGGTTTCCTCAGAAATAAGTTTGAACCCTTGGGACAAAAGGAGAAAATGCACGTGACAGAGCAGATGAGAGTTGCATAAATACTGCTTGTGTAAAGAAAAACCTTATTTTATCCTGTTGAACCAAAATTTTTYTGTTAGCTCAGGTTATCAGTATCAATTTAAAAGCATTATCAGTATTAGAAGCAAGACAAAATAGTCAAAGATTAAATAAACCYAAATTCCTGGTGTGTCTCTCTTGGAAAAGTACTTCTATCATTCAGCAARATGATTTGGTTCTTTGTAGCACTGCTTAAGACAAAATCTGTACTGAAGACTAATCTCATGGTAGAACACCACCATATTATTTCTTCCCAAGGACAACTAATCACTATGTACCTAAAGCTATGGGCCTTCCACTTWCCAACCCATCATCAAGACTTGAAAATTTAGACTCATGCAATCAAAGGAATGTACATCAAGTAATGTTATGCCTGCTGAAAAAGATCCCAACAACAAAAAATACAGCCTATGACAGTTCTGTCATAGGATAAAAACCCTAATTATTGAAGTTTGCTTTTAAAAATGAGTAGAAAATTTAAAGAAAATAATGTACATTCACTTATTTCTTAGCTGTCTTGCCTGCTGTCAGTACTACATTAATGAGAAGAAATGACAACATGGATCTTCCCTGCAAATGAATAAATTTAATGAATTTTTCATTTTCTATCTATATATAGAGAGAGAAAGAGAGAGTTAAATATATTTGGGGTTTTATGTGCATTTAAGTCCTTAAAAACMATAGTGACATCCAAGAGTGCTAGCTGAAAAAGAAACAGAAAGAAACAGAACACTGTTCCTTTCCCCCCCCCCCCTTTATCTACAAAACAAAAATAAAAAAGCCATTAACTGCTTGATCTTCTTCGCTACTTGAGTGATCTCAGGGACATTCATAATCACTATTGTATTTCATTAATACTTCATGTCTACTTAAAACTAAAACAAAGGCGAATGGAGTTGGGATCAGGTCCAGGGTGATAATTAAAACCTCACTGTACCTCTCTACCCGTTAGTCATCCTCACAAAAATACCCTATTCCTCATAATGAAAACTTTGCCAAAGTGAGGTAACTCCTCTGGGGACTTCAAACTCCAAGAGGTGCAGAGTACYCTGTGACTGAAATGGCCCCAGCAAGCCAAGAGTGCCAGCAATTCAATGTCACACCCTGGGCAAGCACAAAACCAGAATTAAAGCAGGCAGGTGAGAGAACACAGCTTTATCATCCAGACTTCAAAACACTGTTTACATGTGAATTCAGGTGATACTGTGACACATACAGCCTCTTGTGCAAGGGTGTTGATTATGTCAGGAAATGCTCACTTGATCTAGTTTAGTCTGGTTATTTTAATTAGGTATCAAAAAGCTCCTGCCTACATTTTGAAATGGTGAAATAGCTCATAAACAAAATTTAGGACACCTAAACCAGATCTTTTCTAAAATAGGGCTCTGTAAAGCTGGATTTATTATGTATATTAGAATCTGTTAAATTTGAGATTCTGTCAAGATTTTGCATTAGGTGTAACCTCATTCTTTAATGAAACCYATAAACACTTTTTAAAAAAGTTTACGCAGTAAATGTTTACACACTCTTTGACTGTGTTGTGATCCAGTAGATGAGATCAACACGGCTAAATACAGATTATTTTATATTTTGGCCTCAAAGTTATTCAGTCTACAAAAACTTCATTTCCCTTCTCTCCCACTGGTTCAGAGCCTCAGAAAGCCTACTGGAGAGGCTGTTAATATTGACTGCTCTTTTTTTAGGTATCACATGTTGCAACTGACAGCATGTTTGTTCACAGGCATTTGATAAAAGAAGTCTTCTGAAGCAAAAGTGTATTTTTATCATGTGTTCTACCTTTGGTCTGTCTTGCAAAATTACTAGTTTGAAAAACCACAACTTTGAGCCTGCACCAACAAAACTCATGACTAATTAAGAGAGATTCATTAGTAGTACAGGAGTCCCAGGACAGGGCTTCAAATGACCTGCAACATAAGGTCGTTGTTCTATGCCAGGCAAATACTTTCATTTTGAGAATCTGGGACATTGTTCTGTGGAAGTGGTAGGAGAAGGCAATCAGCAATCAAAATAAAAGCATCGTGTAAAATTTAATTGCTCACTCTTTCTTGGTGGTTATCTTACTGAATACCTTGTCTGAGAAACRACCAGAAGTACACAAAGTCCTTTGACAGCAGAGGCTGTAGTTGCTATTCTGCATTTCACCACAGAAAAAAGCAGCAAACAAGACATCCCAGAAGGTCAGACTTGAAACAAGTACATCTCAGAGGAAAAGAACAAAGAAGCCTGGGGAAAACAGCCTTTGAAGTATCCTGTTCTCCTYGGGGATGTATATTTTCAAGATGTCTATTCCAAAACATGCATTGTGCATAGAGGAAGCAAGAGACAAATAAAGCTGCATGTAACTTCCCTTTTATTGAACTATGCTGTAGAAAGAAAAATTMATATTTCCTGACCATCACCTTTTATCAGTGAATTATTTTATAATTATTTCCGATTAAGAAAACTGATTGCTAAATTTAAAATAGGAAGATGTGGCTATTTGTGAACTTACTTCATTAGCACTTTTCATTTTTGCTGTAGCTCTCTGTAGTACTAARCACCATGCATTCTAGTCCAAATAAAGTTTACTTTGACCTGCTGATGCTATGAGACATACTAGAAGGATGAAAAAGGTACTCAAAAATATTTATTCTAATTTTCTTGTTCTCCTCATAAGTTTACCATCACTTGAAAAAAATTTCTTATTGTGACAGGATGCCTTTTAAACCACTTAAATTATTTCACAGTATTCAGTTACTACATGCTGGGGCTCCAGTTTAACTTACATCACATTAAGTAGAAGTGCAGGTAAAAGTATCAATGGCCTTCACTTCTGAACCTAAATGCAGTTCCCTAACWAATAAAATTTCAGATATGTTCCAACTCTGCCTTAGGGTAAGTGTGAAAGAGCATCAACAATGCAGAGRATGCGACGATAACTGGTAGTAAAGGCACTAACCAGAAAACAGCTATTAAACATCTGCATTCATTCTGAAAGCATTTATATATGCCCAGTGCAATTCACTTCAGTATGGGCTGGGTAGGATTGCTCATACATTACAGGAATTGGAGAGTTATACTCTTGTCCTATTTATCTAACAACTTTTATTTTCATTCTACTACACCATGATTTCTCAAATTGTGAGGCATAGCTTTCTGTCAGGAACACTATGATTCTTTGTTGCAAAAGCTTCATTTTTTCCATAGGCTCATCTTAATTTGTGAATAGGTAAGTCTATTTTGAAGGGAGAGATGCTTTTGCATGAATTAAAGCCAAATAAAATCCATCACAACACTCTAGCCTAAACATTTAGGATTGCCTAATGCAAAGAGAAGATGACATGAAGGGAATACATTTCTATTCAATGTATTTGTACCAGAAAATTAATGCATGAGAGCATTAGGATGTTTTTAAAGAAGCTGGATGTACTACAGTAGAGACCATGCCTTTTATTTTGCTATCTACAACTATTTTTTGGTTAAGGAAACKGCATTTTTTCATGAAATTCACATATCTTTTGAAAAGGGGAAGGCTAGCAAAGCTTAGTCAGAGAGATAAAAGCCACAATGACATTCAAGGAAACAGGTTAGTTAAAACCCAAGAATTATCTTTGATGAGTGCTTTCTTAATCAAATGGCATATTGCAAAACATTCCTGAGAATAAACTAATTATGTTCAACTAAGAGCAGAAGTTTTCTCATTCAAATGTAGATGACTTTCTTCATATAATCTCTGAAGCATGAAGTGTTAAAAGCACTGCTGAGCTCGTGAACCTGATAAGACCAAATAAGTAACTTTCAAAATCAAGTGCAACTCTGCCTCTATTCTATAGTCACAGTAAACTGAAGGACTCTTTGGGACCAATAAAAAAGATCATGAAACAGAAATCCAATTATGTGAAGCACGGAATTTTATTTCCAAACTAGTAATTGTTTCCTGAATGTTTGAAATAATACTGTAAAAAATAAGAAGTTTGGCTCAGGGGTTTTCATCTGAACTGAAAAAAACATATATCCACATTTCAAATTGCTCCTTTGAATTCCATCCATATGAGAAAGGTTACACGACCTCCATTTCTATGTTAAATGGCATTTTAAAAAATAAGAATAGATTTGAACTATAATCCTAATTTCCCAATGTTTCAGCAACTTCTGAGCCAATCTGGGATACAAACTTCACAGCTCTGTAGTTCCCTGGAAAACCCTCTTCATCARAAAGGGCTATCAAGCATTGGAACAGGTAGCCCAGGGCAGTGGCTGAGTCAYGAACACTGGAGGTATTTAAGGGAGGTAGAGGTGGTACTTGGGAACATGGTTTATTGATGGACTTGGACAGTTGAATTAATGATCTCACAGGTCTTTTCCAACCTAAATGATTCTATAACAGCAGTTTAAACTTAAAACCACAGGCCTTCAGAATTTTGACTATTTCAGTAATTATGCCTTAATGAGAGCATGCGCTGAAATCTGCAAATAAAACAGAAGGTGCCATTGTGTACAAAGTTACTTTCTCTCCCATATTTTTTGTTTGTTTAATAGTTCCCTGACTGAGACCCAACTTCAGAGGTACCTATCACATGTTTGCATATTCATTCTTTTTCTAAGGAAAAGGAATGCAGGGAAATTGCTTTAAATTCAACAGCTGATTTGCCAGTAAAAATTAAGCATACACTCTCCCTTTTATTGGGATGGATGATTGTTTTGTCTTTCTATATGAGTAGGCTCATTAATTTCAGGATACCCAACTCAAGAGTATGAGCATTTAGCTGCCTTTCAGTTTCCAGGTTTCCTGCCAAATGACAGTATGTTTGCTTTTCTTTTTTTTTTTGTGGAAGAGAAATCAAAAGGGAATTTTCTGGCTGCATTTCTCTTACTGGTGAGTGTGCCAATGACAGAAACACATTAAAACTGTTCACATGAAGAAAGATTTTATTTGGTATGTAAATAGAGTTCATTAATCAGGAAAGAGGCTTTCACATTTAAAGGGGGGCTCACACATGCTTCTTTCAAGTAAACTATTTTAAATCTCAAGTTGTTAGTATGCTCATGGATAAAATAATTTCACTATTAGATTTTAAAACAGTAAATGAAAGTATTACTGAGACCAACAGCATTTTCTAGCTAAAGCTGAACAAGAAAAATTTCAGTTTTCCTCTTTAAAAATGCTGAYGGTATTTGTAAATAACTTAGAAGAGGCAGAGTCCTACAATGCTGATTTAATTAACTGATCTGATGATAAAGTGAGGTTAAAACATTTTTTTCTACATTAAAAAAAAAAGTATTTAGCTCATCAGCAATTCAAGATGTTCTGTTTTCCAAGAATAGAACCAATGCATTTTAATTAAGGTGTTTTACAATAAAAGCAACACATAAATGAAAAAAAAAAAAAGCAAATTGGTAAAATGAATGTAGAACTCTGTTTATTACATAGGACAATTCCAGGTACAAGCAGATGGATCAGTGGCTCTGAAGAATCTTCAAAGTACAGATGATTTTTTTATTTTAAGAAGAAAGCTGTCTAGGGTCTAGCAAAAAGGGTAGAGTGAACAGGGCTGTGGCCTTCACATGAAGTATCCTCCCTTTTGAAACAGAATGGCTGACCAATGCAGCATTCCCACACATTGTCAAGTGAACATTACCAACTTCCACAACTGGTGCTTGGAATAATTAAACTCTTRGAGGCATCCTTGGGCTCATACTTAGTAGCTGCTCTCCCTGGCACTAAGCCCTGTGCTAGAACTGCTGAAGATTATACCATGAATGCATAACCAAAGTTCCTGAGAGCTGTAATGAGTCTGAGTTACTTACACGCTTCCTGTGGTGGAGCTGCCGTCCATGAGGAAGGAGCCATTGGTCCTTTCCATCTGTGCAAGCCTGAAAGGCAGGGAAAGACCACGACTTTCAGACAACAGGCTGCATAATTTGAACAGAGGCAGTGTGAAAAGCAATCCTACTTTGAAACAGCTAGATGTGGCACTCTTTGTATACATGGTTAGGAATAAACTCCTAGATTTTGTGACAAAAACCTATAATCCAGAGGACTTTTATGAGAAACTTGTGCTATGATTAATTAATTCAACTTGCCAAACAACAACAAAATTGTATTTTCTAACTCTGGTATAATTATCATTAGCATCACCACAACTCTCATGGCAAAATTAGTTAAAGAGATGTTTTCACAGATGGTTTTCTTTTTGAATTTTCTGAAGCTGGACTAACAAAAGAGGATGAATCCTTTTTAAATATAGCACATGGAACATCTGAAATTATGCTTGGCAAATAATACCACACAGGACAGACAAGTCCTGTAAAACAGCACAAAAAGCAGTGTAATTACAGGGAATCAGTGCCTACAGTTCCTCATTTTGGAMGCAATTAATCTAAAAAGACCACATTACTAGACCATATATACAAGGTCCTACAGTTCTTTAAAATCAAAGAAGAAATTTTCTATCTATTCAAGTTTCCATGGAAGATGTACCTTATGTATATAAGAGACATACATAAAAATTTGGGAACACTTAATGCTCCACACATACATTCAACTGCACCAAATATAGCTATTTCCCTTACTACAAAAAYATCTTAATTTCACATGTATTTTTGCAAGTGCATTATGCATTACTATAGACATCTTCAAACTTCCTTTTGAAGGGAGTGTGCAAGGCTCTAAAGAACAGGGAACTGGTGTCTTTTTTTAGAATGGAGCGAATTTGCCCTCCTGCACATTTGTTACTATTCCTGAGGGCCGAAGGGCCAAAGAATAAATGAAGGGACACACTGGATGTCATCTTGATTGTCTATTCCACCACGGCTCAGGTGGGACACTATACTCCAACATCTTCCCTGAAGGGAAGAGAATCTCTGGAGTGACCCAGGACAAAATAGATCATCTCTGCTCTAGGGCATCTCAAACAAATCCAGTTCACAGTGAGCAACATGCTTACAAGTCACCTTTATAAAGCTGCTAAGAGCAGCATCTTTAAATCTTTTGATGAAACAATTTTAGAAATTAAYCTTCACAGTCCCCTTTGTCACATGGGAAGTAGTACAACCCCCTTTACTTTTAAGAGAGAAGGGCCTGCCCYGAACCCCTTAGTGAATAATAGATATTCCAACCCACAAATGCAGATTACACCATTATTATCACATTCAGGATCTCCATCACTAATGAGGATTTGCTTGGGATTGTATATGGAACTAGCAAATGGCCCTAATCAGGGAGCACTGAGAGACAGATAACAGACCCTAGAGTTACAAAGAGCCTTCAAGGTAGGATAAAAACTGAAAGCTGAGGAAGGAAATKAGAAGCAACTCAGAGGTGACACAGCACAACAGAACAGAGACATGGTACCTGATTCCAGGCAGGGGATTTTGTAAACAGAAAAGTGAGAGTTGAATGTTCTCCAAACAGTGACAATGAAGGCTTTAAGCCCTAATAAACTGTTTCTGCTGGGCACTGTCTTACTAGGGAAGCCCTGATAATATTTCTTTAAAGATGCTTAGTTGAAAAGACCAGAACAATAAAAAAGATKTACTATTTTATATGCAACATATGCATAACAGATTCAGCTAGAAAGGACACAATAAAAATTATACCAAAGACACAGAATTATGTCTTCTTTTGTTAGATTTTATTGCTGGAAGAAAAACAATCCTGAGCAGTTTTACATAGATTACCTATGAGGCAATTTGTAGTAAGTTTTCAATTTTGCTAAGCTATGTTTGCACATAGCAGGTACAGATTTAGGTTTGTATCCTGAATGRTAATTGAGTAGTGCACAGTCCACCTTCAGCTAATCTCATCCCAAGCAGAGCTGGTAAGAGGGAGGAGAGGGAAAACAGCTATTACACCTAGGAGCTCTACTGATCCTTAATGAGAGTCCAGAGTTTGAGCTTCCTCTGGGCACRAACAGCCACAGTATTGAAAAAAGGACAGGTATTTTCACAGGCTGAAAAAAGGACATAGGTAGACAGAAAATTTTTCCATCTCTCTTTGTCCTGTTCAGGGGTTTTAATTGATTACAATGGCCTAAGTTATAGAGTCAAAGAAATGTTGGGTGATTTATATGACTGACATGGTTCAAACGACTGAAAAGCCCTGTAATGACTTTGTATTTAATTGTGGTGCATTACTAATGACAGATGAAAATATTTGCTGTTGAGGGACAAAAAAAAAAAATAGGTTGACTGTAGGCAGCCCTTGAGCTTTATTTCCTGCCCTATTGTCTCTTGCTGCAAAGATCACRTGCAGCATATCCTAGGCATTTAAAAAACCAGCCTGAAGATTTTTAAGGTGTTCATAAATAAGAATGCTCTTAATTTAAACATGCACTCTGAATTTGTATTCAAAGAAATGAAAAAATTTAAATTGTTTTTCAGTTGTGGAGAACAGATACAACACTAAAAACACCCAAAGAAAAACCTAGTCAGTTCCCATGGCACTTATTTTTGAGAGGGTGTCTCTGGTTAATGTTTTACCATAATGTTTCACCTCATGTTTCACCCTTAACTCCAGATGAGAGGAAATGGCCTCAAGTTGTGCCAGGGGAGGTTTAGGTTAGATATTACAGAGAGTTTCTTTTGTGAAGCAGTGTCTGTTATGGGAATAGGCTGCCCAAGGAAGAGATGGAAGTACCTTCCCTGGAAGTGTTCAAAAGGCATGTGAGGGTGGCACGTGGGGACATGGTTTAGTGGCAAACACAGTCATGCTGAGTTAATGGCTGGGCTTGATGATTTYAGAGGTCTTTTCCAACTTTAATGATTCTGTGATCACCAGCTCTGAATGTACAGAAGTGAGTTAACAAAACACAGAAACGTGATGGACCTAAAATAACAGACATTTTATCATAACAGGACTAGGGTGACCCCACAAAAGCCACAACATAAAATATCCATAATTACAATCTACTCTGCTAAGACARTAGATTGTAATTATAATTATTGTAACAGTAATGCAGAGTGTCAACCTATAATAGAAAAAAACAAAACCCTGGCTCTAATACCCTACTGGAAAAACCTGTACATAGAGCAAGTTCATTCTATTTCAAAGGTTAAAAATGAAGAAAGAAACCAATAATGGCACATTCCAGAAATCATACAATTTTGCAACACCTTCCATTTTGTATGAGAGATGATAGATTTAACACATGTATTTTACATTTAATATGACCATAATCAGAAGCTAATGTTTTAAAAACATTTGACTTACTTCTACATACAGAGAGTGATRTATTTTTAATAAATAATATCCAACCAGTAGTGTGTATTAAAAACTGCAGGAAGCAGCCACAAAATGCAATGGACTAGTGAGAAATCATGTCTCTCTTACCTGGTAGCATACTGTTCTATCCTGGAGTGTGTGTCATCATGAAACAGCTGAGGAGACTGGGAAGGACTAGTTTAAAAATAATGATAAAAAAATTAGTGGTGTCTAAAGCAATTCATTAAATAGACAACATTATTTTTAAATCAAGTTAGACTGATGGCAAATAAATACATGCACAGTATTCCTTGTTATTGCTTTGGGTCAGCCAGGCTCTATAGTTATCAGATTAACTGCAACTGAGCTAGAAGAAAACAACTGGCAAATGAGGTTTTCCAGATAAAGAGATTCTGCATACTCACTCATATTGCTCTGGCCACATACTGATGAGAGTAATAGGACTGTAAGGAAGACAAAAAAAA